>JADLZK010008044.1:0-121552 GCA_015847255.1 Hyparrhenia diplandra | reverse complement strand
ATTGAATATGAAAAAAATCAGATCAGAGAACAAGATAAAGAAAAAGCCCAAATACACAATAGTATTTACCAGGCTCACCTGCTCAGGGAACCGACTCAGTTTTCTTTTTATTAAAAAGAAAATCGAGAACTGACTCAGTTTGCTCAAGGAAACGAGTCGGTATCAGTATCGCACGTGATGACACGAAGGAAATCGAACCGACTCAGTTTTTCTTTTTTTTTATTCAAAACTAGGAAACATGCCCGTGGCTGCTACGGAGAAAATAATTACCAAACATTAATAAGAAATGTGAATAAAAATTTTTATGTTTTTTTTATATTTTACCTATTATGCAAATTTCAATTAAAAGACTATATTTTCTATATATAGCGACTTTTTTTCTCCTCCGATCTCTTTTCCTAAAGGAGTATGGAGTCTATTAGAACCGTATCTGTCTATACTTATCCGAAGTTTACCGACCGCAGTACATTCCTTTGCTCTTCCTCCCTAATCTCCATCGCCGCCGTTAGAAAGTCGACACTTTGCTTTCGGCCGATCTTCACAGTCGCTCCTTCTCCTCCTTCTTGAGTTCTATGTCATTTTCTTCTCGATTTCACAAACAACTAAACAGTAATCCAAGAAACATAAAGTAGAGTTGTCCCAAAATTTCCCACTAAAAGATAATCAGAGATACGAGCATTATTGTTTTCTTTGGTTCAATAACTTGCACATCGACCACACCAAAGCAAAAGATAATTCAGATTTCAGATTGCAAATTGTTCATAACCGCCTAAAGCTAAATCCATTTTTATATTGGAATTATTTCTTGCCATTGGACAACAGATGAAGAACTGAGGGGATGTTTGGTTGCTCGCCACAAGTTGCCACAACTAAAGTTAGTTACGCCACCGGATTTTTGGCGCGCGCGTTTGGTTCAGTAATCCATCCTAGGCTCGCCATCGCCACGGATTCTCCGCCGTGCAAACTCGCCACAAAAGTGTGGCGGACGATTTCACCGCCGCGTCCGTGGCCGCCACACTCATTCACCTTTTCCTCTTCTAAAAATAGCATCACAGGTCCCTGTCCACTAGATCCGGTGAAGAGCTCGCGGGTCATCCGTCCCGCCGCGGCGCGCCGGGGGGCCACGGTCCCCGTCCGCCGCCGCGGCAACGAACGTGGTAGCGCGCCGCCACGCCAAAGGGCCGTGCCGGCCTTCGTCGTCGCCCGCCACCGCACCTCTGGGGCGCAAGCCGCCTCGTCCGTCGCGCCGCGCCCGCGCCAGGGCCCTGCCGCCCGAGCAGCAATCAAGAAGGCTCCAGTACTAGCTTCGTGAGCACGTGATTTGATTTTCTATTGGTCAAAACATTTGTTCTTGCATCGATTCAAATATAGCAAATGTGTTTGTCATCTCGATTTCAAATAGTTCGCAAGTCGCAATGGTGTGGTGGCGCATCGAGCCCGCGTTGCCCTTCTCCCCGCACACACGCTCATGCCGCGCTCTAGATGTTCGATGAAATTCCTAAGCAGAGAGAGAATACAAGAAAAAAAAGCTCAACACGTGGCTTCAATCCAAAACAGCCTACCACAACTTTTGCCTAACTTTTGTAACTAACCAAACAACATCCACATTTTTTTTGCCATATCTTAGTACCAACCAAACACTATGAATTTGCCACACAATATGGCTTGCCACAAGTGTGGCAATACCTAACCTTAGGCGTGGCAAAGTGTGGCACCAACCAAACAAGCCCTAAATCAATCAATTGGAAACTGCTCCAAGCATTGCAACAGACGAAAAGCTAAAGCCATTTGTACATTGGAATTATTTACCCATACGTTGCAAACCCAAATGTTTCACTGCAACTTCTGTCGGCGGTTGCCGCACATCGCCTCCACCGACGACCCCTCTCCACTTCCCTCCCAGTGCTCGCCGCCCCACTGAGCTCCAAGCCGAGGTCGCCGCCATGAAAGGTGGCGGTGATTATATTCTCCCGTAGCATGGGCTTCAGACTATACTTTCTCCGCCGCTCCCACTTGTCGGAGTTCGGAAGGGTGCGAGCGTGGCTTCGATGCGTTGGAGGCGCCGCCAGATGGCACACGGACGCCATACGCCTTTCCTTCCCTTGGCGAAAGGCGTCCCGGACGGCGAGGCCGCCTCCTTTTCCGGACACGGCGGCCCGGCACCACCGCCGGGCCCCTAGCCCGCCGCCGGTTGTGCGGGCGGGAGGAAGGTGCGGCGCACCGATCGTCGTGGGAAGCAGGGAGCATGGGTCGGAGGGAGGTCGAGGTTGGGGAGCTCGGGCTCGGCAACCGTTGCGGCGCGCTGGGGCCCCGGGTCGTGCGAGAGTCATGCATCGTGGGGGGCGGGCGCCGGGCGCTGTGTGTGTTAGTAAAACATACGGGACTGTCCTAGAAGGAAAGGAGAAGGAGGAATCCTAATCCTAGTCCGTTTGTATGTGAGCTCTTCACCGAAACTCTTAGGCCTTGGCGGGACTATATATACGTGGGAGATCTATGTTGTAATTACCAATATTCAGGATGAATAAAGAATAGTCTCCCTATCTTGTGTCTACTTGTTCTACTTCTTATATCTACTACGTGATCATGAGAGACGGAGAGGGAAGGTCCTAACCGACACATGTTTCATAACACGTGATAATATATATATATATATATATATATATATATATATATATATATATATATATATATATATATATATATATATATATATATAGGCATAGCCCGTCCTAAGTCGATCTTTAAGTGCATGTATCGAGACTTGAAGTTTAGCCTCACGTCCCTTCCGTAGGAGTTAACTTTCTCTATTGCACTAATTGCAAGTAAGCTCGTAGCTTTACATTTTGTTGTTATCTATTATGTTAGACTGAATACTAATTTTCACATTACACACGCATGTGTATCTCATTGAGCTGCAACTATCTCACTCTTGCATGAATATTAGCATAGCAACTATAGTTGTAGCTAGTAGCTATATCTTTACGCTTCCCTTATAATCAAAATGGCTAGCTAGCATGCTACGTCTATATGGTTCCCGTTGAACTAAGGAATGATTTGCTTTCAATGCATCGTATGCATAAGCAATAGATTGGTCTAGGCCGAGGCGACCTAAGATCGTGGGGAGTGAGTTTATGAAATTTTGCTCAATGGAGACTAACCCATTTGATGGGATGAATAGTTGTGGAACTAATATATTGGATAACACAATTATGATGATTTGGGATTTATGAAGAAAAGACATTAAGGGATTTTTGCATTAAAGGCAATTAGAAAATTCTAGAAGAAAATTCCATGTTAATTTGAATGTTGCATTTTTTTATATATACATTTGAAGTGTATGATCCATTTTTTTATGAGTACTTGGATCAATTTTTAGGCTAATTAATAAAGAAGCTAGAGAATGAAATAGTTTTCTAAACTATGTTTTGTGCATATTAGGGGAGAACATCTCTGATTTTTTAGGAATGCTTTGAACATTCTTAAATGCACTTTAGGTATTCTAGCTCATTTGCATAATGAATAATAACCCCCATATTGAAATATGTGTGTGAATATTTCCCATAAAATTTAATCATAGCATACATAAATGGGCCTCCACTTGTAGTTGGAGATATATGAATTTGAATTAAGCCCATGATAGGGGATATATTTTGAAGTATGCTATTAATGATCTAATATTGGCATTAGGGGAAGAGAAAGCCTATATTTTGAATGCCAAATATTATTTCCATAGAAGGAAAATGATTTTAAGAGAAAATATTCCTTTGAGCATGAAGCAGAATAGTATCACACACCAAGTCATACAATAATTTGACTAATGCTCTTTTAAAGCCTGAAGCGGGGCATATGCCGGATATTTTTGAAATGAGAGGAGTAACTTGAAGTTATGAACCCGGAAGTTGTGTTTACTTGTAGTAAACTAAATGTTATATACTATCAATCTAAAATCTACGGGGGCGCCCTGTGGGTTCTAGTTTAGTGTATACACGTTAAATAGAAAAGAAATGGAACTCCTCCATTCTCATGAAGAGAACGCCTCACGAAGAAGGTTAAACACCTCATGAAGAGGATCATCATGAAGATGACATCCAACACAATTAGCGCGCACCTCACTAGTGTTGGGTATGCAGAACAATATACCATCTCTTGTTTGGGAAATGACAGAGATAGAATATTCTCACATTGTGAGAGTATTGGAAGAAAGAAAATAATTGTCGACAAACTACCTCTTTAATTACGAATGTTTCTCTTATGAGAACCCGGATCCGGAAACAAAGTCCATGGCAAAATCGCCTGTAGCGATTATATCGGGTCAATGAAGAATGCAATTGAGGTTGAATCTCCTGTTAAGAAGAAATGAATGTTCTGTCAGTATCTCCGGCAAATGAAACGAATGAATATCGAATATGCGATTAATTAGTGGATTATGAAAATCCATATAATTCTTGAAGAATGTAAATCACAACTTGTAGAAATCTCATACTAAGTATTAAAGTCTAAGGTATATATATTCCCTGAATGAATATTCAAGTCTCAAGAAGAGCATATCCTAGAAGGATTACAATCATTTAATGATTTTATAGTGAATAACTCAATGTCATTGTGTATATGACTCATCTCTCGTCGCAAGAGAATATATCTCATAGAAGAGATTAATAATTTACTAAGAATGAAAGTACATCCTTGAATGAATTAATCCATGAAAGATTTACCAGTCAATTCTTGAATAAGCCCCATTCATCCCCGAAGTGAATATAGACCCGAGAGAAAGAAAATGAGGAATCTTAAATACCGTGAAGGTGTCATCAAAACACTTAGAAAGTGTATGAAAAGCTAGCATGAAGTTAATGATATCCTCTAAGAATACCATAGAAGGTATGAGAATAATGGTGGTTTTGGCAATTGAATTATCCCCTAAATGCCAAATGCAAGGCTAGATTTGTACAATCAAAATCTCGAAGATATTTATAGAATACAATTTGAAAATCCACTAAGGATTAATTATAAGTATTCAAACTCTAGTATAAGTTTGATACACTATCTTGAAGATATTGAATATTAATTTATTTACCCCCATACCTCTGAAAGGATCTATTTCTCTCGAAGGATAATATTTATTTATTTTACATAGCTAATTGGTGGTCATTATGCATGAAGCATATTGCTCCCATATAATTCATAGAAGAATTATGAGCCAACTTTTATTTACACACGTTTATGATAAAGTGTGGTTTGAACAATGAAGTTCAAAGTTTGGCTTTATGAGGGGAGCATATTTTATTGAATTTGCCTTTAAGGTAAACCACTAGAATTACAAAGATCAAGTAGATCATATTTGCTAAAACACTAAAGTTTATGCATAGATTATGAAGATCAATATCTATTCATGAAGAATAGAATATCCTCGAAGAATATATGACCAAGAAGGTTAAATGTTGTACTCTTTTTCCCTACGTGAGTTTTTACTTGAAGGTTTCTCACACAAGGTTTTTAATGAGACAACATGTGCAATGCAATTAACGAATGCGATGTACTCTTTTCTCCAAGAACCGTTTTTTCCCACTGGGTTTTCGGATGGAGTTTTTGATGAGGCATATGCATATCGTGGTAATCGTCCAAGGGGGAGTGTTGTAAAACATACGGACTCTGTCCTAGAAGGAAAGGAGAAGGAGGAATCCTAATCCTAGTCCGTTTGTATGTGGGCTCTTACCGAAACTCTTAGGCCTTGGCAGGACTATATATACGTGGGAGATCTATGTTGTAATTACCAATATTCAGATGAATAAAGAATAGTCTCCCTATCTTGTGTCTACTTGTTCTACTTCTTACATCTACTACGTGATCATGAGAGACGGAGAGGGGAAGGTCCTAACCGCTGACGACATGTTTCATAACAATTGTGCACGGGGCGGGGGTCTACGTCGCGGGGGAGGAAGCCGATTAGCGCCCGGGCGGACAGATTAGTTTAGCGGTGCAGAACTATACGTGCGGGGGACGGATTGCATGGGCAAAGGAAATTTTCTTACGGTCAAGAAATTTTCTCTCTTTATTAGTATGTATAGAAAAAAAAAAAAACAAACCGACTCGAACTAACTCGCCCAATATATCCGCCTCCCGGGATCCCGCCGCTACCTTCATCCCACGACGTCCCTCCCTCCTACTCCTACCGTTCCGATCTAAACCCCCATAGCGGCCATGGGCCTCCCCGACCCTCTCGGCACCGGAGGGGCAACGGCACGGGGCGGCGGTGCCGACCAGCCGGCTGCAAAGAGCACCGCCCACGCCGGACCCCGACGACGGTGGCCCCGCGACGCAGCGCACCATCGGCATCATCCACCCTCCGCCTCGACATCCACGTCATCATCGAGAAGACGGCTGCCTTCGTCGTCAAGAACGGGCCCGAGTTCGGCGCCGCATCATCTCCCACAACCCGGGGCAACGCCAAATTCAACTTCCTCCGGCCGTCGGATCCCTACCACGCCTGCTACCAGCCTTTGCCTTTTCGAGATATCCGCTGCGCCGCCCGGCGCGGGCGCCGCCTCAAGGCGATGCGGCCGCCGCGAAGAGGATCTTTGAAGAGATGCGATGGAGATCTGTGAAAAATATGTCATGTTATTATGTGATGTACCGTGCTCTGTTCAGGCCAGCACATTTTAATTTATTATAATTGTGGTCTGAAGATTCTGAACTAAGTGTGACGTATGGGCAGTTAATCGAAAAACTATTTTTATATGTGTCTGAATCTCCAAACTCGTGTTTTACTTGTTTTTCCGTTGCCAAAATGTGTGTGATTGTGAGCATAAAGATGTGCAGTATTCCTGATCATTAAGTTTCCCGGCTTCTGATGGCTTTGGCCATTTCTATTTCCGTTCAAATTTTGAGACCTTCCATCCCGCGACCAGGTCGTGTATAATGTAGAAGGTATTTGGGGCACCTTATAAGTGGAGCCATCCCATGATGTGAACCAAAAAGCATAGTAGTTTGGATCTTGATGGTAAGAGGCAACCTTAACCATGGATGCCAAAGCGCATGTGCTTCAAGCCTCCAACCTTCAACGAGTGCATGGATGAACTCAAGTGTATTTTTTTAACAATTTGATTATTCATACCTTGGATTATGAAAACCTGACCAAGCTCAGTCTTACTAATACATGGGCGAGTTGAAGCCATAAATTTTCAGTCCATAATCCAACTTAACCTAACCAAAAGATTGTTTTCCAAAAACATGGGCGTGTTGCACAACATATTTGCTAGTATGAAAAAAGAAAAATCAAAATACGATACATAAATAAAGTGACAACTAGAAAAACCCAAAAATGCATGCACCAGGGTAAAGACATCTTCAACAATCCTAACCTAAAAGGGCAATGTACACATTCGTGTTTGAGTGGTGCACAAGGCTCGCCGACCTAAAAGCTACCCATTGTAACAACGAGAAGGCAAAGGAGAGGGGGTGTCCCCTATCTCCCTCCCGCCGAGCGCCAGCTGCCCCACTCCTCTAGCTCGGCGCCCCTCTCGCCCCTCACCATCGTTCTTTGTGGTGCTATACTCTATGTCGCCCAAGTTCCCCTCGACGGCGATGTTCTCTATGTTGAGGGGGAGGCACCGATGGGTGTGCGGCGTGAATCCGGGCGGCGAGGGCTAGCAGCCCGCGCCGATGCCTACTTGCCGGTGGTGGCGGTCAAGGCCATGCACAGGGCCGCTGCGCGCTGGGTCGGCCATGGGCGCCGCACACGTCGGGTTGTGAGGGCCCCGCCGGGCAAGCTACGCCGTGACGAGGTGGTAGCGCCCGTGCAAAGGAGGAGGGAGCCCGCGCCACAGCTACCGGACGAGTCGCTTTGGCCGAGACCCCACGTATTCTCCATGCATAGCATCTCGCCCACCGCCAGCAATATGGAAGCCAGTGCCCCAGAGAATGGGGCGAGGAGAGAGAAGGACGCTTTTCGGCGTCTCCTTTGGCCTGCTACCCAAATTGCGCTTGGGGTTTGGCCATTGGAACCTGTTTTTTGTTGGCCTTTTTTTTATTTTTTTGGTTTGGGTAGGTCTGTTGGAGACGGTTTAAGGAACAAATGTCGGTATGGCGGAAAAAAAAACCGAACCGACTCGAACCAAATCCGGCCCAAATTACTAATCCGCCTCCCATGATCCCGTCTCTGGCTCTCCGTCTGACACGGCCGCGGGGTCTCTCTTCTCGACCTCTCACCTCTTCCGCTCCGATCTAAACCCGCCGCCGAAACCCTAACCCCCATGGCCGCCGCCATGGGCGCCCCCATCCTGACCCTCCCCGCGCCGGAGGGCAACGGCACTGGGGACGGCGAGGAGGACCAGCAGCTACAGCAGGCGCCGCCCAAGCCTCCCACTGCCGGCGCGAAGGCGGACCCCCGGCGACGGTGGCCACCCACACGCGCACCATCGGCATCATCCACCCTCCGCCCGACATCCGCGTCATCATCGAGAAGACAGCTGCCTTCGTCGCCAAGAACGGGCCCGAGTTCGAGCGCCGCATCATCTCCCACAACCAGGGCAACGCCAAATTCAACTTCCTCCAGCCTTCGGATCCCTACCACGCCTACTACCAGCACCGCGTTTCCGAGATAAGCGCAGCGCCGCCCGGCGCGGACGCCGCCTCGGGCGCCGAGACTGACGCGGCTCCCGCCGAAGCGCCAGCGTCGGCCCCATCCGACGGCGCCGCCGCCGCTGCACCCGCAGATGGCGCCGCTGCGGACGCGAAGGCCGACCACTCCGCGCCCTTCCGCGTGGCGCCGCCGCCCAAGGTGCTGGTGCCACCCAAGGCGGAGCTGTACACGGTGCGGCTGCCAGAGGGTATCACAGGGGAGGAGCTCGACATCATCAAGTTGACAGCCCAGTTTGTGGCGCGGAACGGGAAGAACTTCCTGACGAGCCTGGCGCAGCGCGAGAGCAACAACATGCAATTCCACTTCATCCGGCCCACGCACAGCATGTTCCCCTTCTTCACGGCGCTCACAGATGCCTACTCCAGGGTGCTGAGGCCGGCAGAGGGGGTGCCTGGACTGCTAAAAGAGCTGAGGGAGGGGTCAAAGGACCTGACTACGGTTTTGGAGAGGTGCCTGAACCGGTTGGAGTGGGATCGGTCGCAGGAGCAGGCAAGGCAGCAGGCAGAGGATGAGATTGAGCAGGAACGGATGCAGATGTCAATGATTGACTGGCATGATTTTGTTGTTGTGGAGACCATTGAATTTGCAGATGATGAGTACGAGGGGCTTCCTGTGCCACTCACACTGGAGGAGTTGAAGCGCCAGAAGAGGATGGAGAATTTGGGAGAGGAGGAAGCGATGGATTTGGCTGAACCTGCCAAGGAGGTTGAGATGGACATGGATGAAGAGGAGATGCAACTTGTTGAGGAAGGAATGCGGGCAGCACAGCTTGAGGAGAATGATGGAGGAGCACAAGTTAACATGGCTGGTGACGACGAGGGCACCTATGAGAATTGTCAAGAACTACAAGAGGCCCGAGGAGAGGATTCCTGCAGAGAGAGACCCAACCAAGTTTGTTGTCTCGCCGATAACTGGGGAGCTCATTCCCATCAGCGAGATGGAGGAACATATGCGCATCTCACTCATTGATCCTAAGTACAAGGAGCAGAAAGAGAGGATGTTAGCCAAGATCAAGGAGACTACCCTTGCACCTGATGATGAAATTTCACGGAACATTGTCGGCCTTGCTCGCACTCGTCCTGATATTTTCGGGACCACTGAGGAGGAGGTGTCTAACGCCGTCAAGGCAGAAATCGAGAAGAAAAAGGATGAGCAGCCAAAGCAGGTTATCTGGGATGGCCATTCTGGTAGTATTGGTCGCACTGCTACTCATGCATTATCTCAGCCTCAGGGTGGCGAGGAACAGTTTGATGCTTCAAATGCTGATGGGAGACCCGTTCCTGGTCCAGCTCCACTTGTTCGACCTGGCATGCAATTGCCCCCGACCTCCTCAGCCCCCTTCCTCTTGCTAATGTTCCTCGTTTTATCGCTCCACCAGGACCGTACTCCGTTCCACCCCTGGTCATCATATGCCTGGAGTTCAACAGATGATGTCTCACATGCATATGCCTCCACAGCAGGTACCTGGGCAGCCGCCCGATGGTTAGGATGCCAGGTCACATGGTTCATATGCCAACCAACATTCCTCCGCCTCCTGGCCAAACTCAGTTTATGCCTGGTCCACCACGCCCGCTTGCTATGCCCCCACCCATGGTCAATCCCATTGGAATCCCGCCGCCTCAGCACCGCCTCTGCCTCCACAGCCTCCTGCTGAAGAGCAACCGCCTCCACCTGATGAACCTGAACCTAAGAGGCCGAGAACAGATGATGCTTCTCTTATCCCAGCAGAGCAGTTCCTTGCTCAGCATCCGGTAATGGCTCTGGGAATCCACTTTTCTTTAATCTTCCTTACTTTTCAATTTTCACGCTTCTAGGTATTTTTTGTTATGTTATGTGGCAAGCTAATATAATCTGTTGGCTGCAGGGTCCTGCTAGCATCTCTGTATCTGTACCCAACCTCGATGAAGGGAACTTGCGTGGCCAAGTTTTGCAGATTCCTGTTCAATCGCTGTCAGACACAGTTGGTAGTCTGAAGGAGCAGATTGCTGGAGAGCTGCAGCTCCCTGCTAATAAGCAGAAGCTGAGTGTGAGGACTAGTTTCCTCAAAGACAACCTTACTCTTGCTTACTACAACGTGGGTCCTGGAGTTGTGATCAATCTAACACTGAGGGAGCGTGGTGGGAGAAAGAAATGAGTCTTTTGGTTCTCAGTGTATGGCAGGTGAATGCTTACAACTATGCATCAGCAACTATCATGGAGAACCTTTTTGCTGGATCTTGCTGACGCACCTTCCATATTATTTTCTTTTTGTATGCTAAGTGCAATCATTTTAGCTATGTGAACGCCATACTTTCCTCATTATCTTGATACAGTTAAATGTTGAGGTTTGATGTTGCTACTGGAAACCTACTTAGCACTTAATGTTGAATCATATTGCTGCTCTAGCTTCTTTTGTTTGGTCTTTGTGATACACATCTCTATATTAAGAGTGCAGATTTCTGTTTTTATTTCAAAGTTATGTTTTTTTTTCCTTATTTTTGGGTGTACATGTTATTTGTATATTCTTCTTACAACATCGATGCTGGTACTATTTGTTCGGTGTTTATTTTGAAAGGTTTGGACTGATGACTGTTGTTTTAAGTTTGTTTTTTTGTGTATGATTCTACTGATTATTGAAAATACTTTTTGACAGAATGGCTTGGAATCCATTGCGTCACCACTGCTGAAATATCTGAAGTAGGAATTCTTTTTTGTTTGTATAAGCTGAAATGTCTGAAGTAGTAATTATTGTTGTTTGTTATATACATTCTCTGGCTGTTTCCTTGTGCTGTTGAACTGAGGTATCCTGCAGAGAAGTTTTGTTGTACTGTATGTTCTCACAAGTTACTGGCATGCGCATACCCTTTTGGGGGGTATGATGCTGCAAGGTGTATTAACTTTCCAGCATACGCGCTGTTATTCATTCCCATTATGTTTGTACATCCTTACTTTTGTTGTTCTGGTAGTGATGCAGAAAATGCATGTCAAAATCAAATGTGTATATTGGATCAACTGTCTACTTTTGGTGCACAGGTTAGATTTGTTCTTAATTTGAAATTTGAAATGTGTCTACTTTAGGTGCACAGGTTAGATTTGTTGTTAATTTGAAATGTAATAACACGTTTTGGTTTCTGCGAGGAAAGAAAACTACTTACTCCATTCCTCCAGATTATAAGGCACCCCTCATCTCTATATGGTCTTCTGTGTTTAAACCCCGTAGAGGCTGCTAAGACGTGTAATCTCTTTTCACACGGATCAAACAAGAGTTGGGGCCCGTTTGCTCACTAGAGATTAGGGATTTTGAGTCATTAGTCCCACAATTAGCACCTCTCAAGGGGCTAGTGGACTAGGCCTCTTTTAGTCCACAAGGCATGTATACATACAATATGTATAAAGATAGTTCATACAACCCATAGACGAGACACTGTCTCTGTACTATTTAATGCACACGCACACTGGATTGGTGGTCATCTCTTTAAACGCATTAGCACACTGGATGGATTGGTGGTCATCTCTTTAAACCTATAGTCGACAACTCTTGTATAACGCAAGACGAAGTCGTCTCTTTTCAACATTGAAGCATGAGCCTAGGCCTTATGTTTGGTAATTTAAAGACTAGATGAGACTAAAATCTAGTTTTCGGTCCGGGCCTTACGTTTAGCCCAAAATTGTTTAACAGCCTTGACTAAAAATTTAGCACACCATCGTGTTTGGATATGCTACAACAACTAGCTCTTGTATCAACTACTAGGGCGCATAGATTAGTCACTTAGCATATAAATAATCTGTTTAATATAATATCCCATGTAATCAATCAACATATGTATTTCATACTAGGCGTCTATTCACCATGTATGAATATCCAATCACTCTAATTTCTGCTCTTGTTCTGCTTCACGTTAAAAAGGCACATTATCAACGCTGTTACTATCTCTGGAGTTCACTAATGATAGGTGCAAGAGCAACTTGGAAATCAAGTTCTCTACTGAGTTCAAGAGGAACTCGCCAATAACAGAACAGAGAACTCGATAAGAACAGATCGAGTCCTGGCTGGCTGCCCGTCTCCAGACCACAGGACTCCGACTCCACACCCCCATCTCATCTGCGTGCAGTCCACTGCTCCCGCCGACTTCAGTCGATAGAGATGCCCTGCTCCCCACCTCCAGGTCTCCACACACAGACCGCCACTAGCCCTTCGGCCTCGGCCCTCCGCCGGTCAACCCCGGTGCCTCCGCGTGGCACCAAACGCCATTCGCCTCGGTGACCACGCCCTCGCTAGCCTCTGGCAGTGGGGCATGCTTGCATACATGGCAGAGATGGCGTTTGTCTTGCAATATACATCGATCATCTCTTGCCAAGGCGATTGAAGACACCCCACTCCCACACACATACACGAGCGCCAGAGTGTGCCTTCCTACTAATAACAAGTGGTAATACAACTGTGGGAGCCTGGTCTTGTGACTCAGTACGCAAGCGAGTCCTCTTCGTTCTGCGGGTTCTCAAGGGCAGTGACGTGATCCTTCAAACGAGCCGCGGCTTCCTCCCTCTCATCAAGCTTGCCGAGATGGTTGTATGACATTGCCTTCAGATAGTACGCCTCTGCTGCCATCTCGTGGTACTGCATATGACACAGGATTTAGTGTATCTGAATTCTGATGTCACAAGCCTTTACGCAATTAGCACAGCGGCACAGGATGTCAGTTTCTAAGCAACATCTTGTGAGTCAGAGAACAGGTAAAGAGCATATGCTGGATTCATCAGCTCACCTCTAATGCTTGCAGGTCTTCAGTGGCTTGGTTCAGAGGACCCAGAACAGCTTCAGGATCTTCAAGAACTGCAATAATAAGACAGTAAAGGGAAGAAGTGACAGAATAAGAATCACGTCCATTGTTTCGAGAAGCATTTAGGATCTAGGTGTATGTATCGAGCAGATCAATATGAGGTTGTCCACATAACAGAACACAAAGTATTGCAAACTACCTGAGAATTTTGGATCGGCTAAATGGCACTTTGCTAAAACAATGTGAGCTCGAGCGCATAGCTCAAGTCCACCATGACCAAGAATCATGGGAAGGCTCTGGTAGACAAGACTCAGTGCCTTCTTTGCATGGCTTGATCCAAGATCTAGCCACAACTCAGCAAGAGTAAGTGTAGCTGAGGCTTCAAGCAGATCCAAGTTGAATGATTTGCAGAATGATTGGCTGGCTAACGCATAAGGAAGCCCAAGGACTGTCAGATTTCTGGGAGAATTAGAATAAAAAAAGTGTTAGCCTGCTCTGTGCAGAATCGCAGTATTTTACCACAGGTTCTAGTTTTTTTAATGGTGACTTACTTTATGTATTTCAGCAAGTAATAAAAGAATACTTGCATTCTCAACCTGCATGTTGTACTTGTAGCACATAGAGAAAAGAGAATTGGCCACAGCTGCGGCCTGTGTGAAAAAGTGTCATAAACAGATCTTATTCTGTCAGTTCATGTACTGGCATGATGAAGAGTTTACTCAGAATTAGGAGGCCCCTGACCCTCTGTAAAACCTAAGGGCAGGGGGATATCTTCCATGCAATGTGCTTGCAAGTTGCATATGTAAAAGGAAAATGCATTATTTCAATTTTTTCTTAATGAACGGAAAACAAATAAGATGAAATGCATACTTCTTGTGTAAATATAAGCAAAGGAAGTGCACAACCTGGCTAAACTGTTTCGCAGCAAGGAGAGTGCGAGCATGCCGTACACTAAATTCTGTCTTTAGCTCAATGTCTACTCCAGAAACAGAAGATGACAGCACACCAAACTCATCACAGATTTGTTGTGCGACTTTTTTTAGATGCCCTCTAAGTAGATCAATTTTACACAAATAATAGCACATTAGTGTATGGAAGCACATGCAACTACAAAATGAAGTGTTGAAACAGTTTTGTACCGATGAAGTGCGCGCTCATGTAGAATCTGCATTCCTAGAAGCTGGATGTGCAAACTTGTTGAGGATGGGAACTTCTTCTCAGCAAGCTTTAGAGCAGAGAATGCAGCTGCAGATCAATCACATAATAAAAGCCCATAAGAAAAGGTCGATAAATACATGGCTCTTGGGACACTACACAGCCTATGGGCTATGGAACGTGCGTGGTTTCATTATAGGAACTAACCTGAATATCCTTTGAACACCGCCAGTTGTTGAATTAGCTTAACATATGCTAGTGATAACTCTGACGAACTGTAACAGAAAATACAATAGCATCACAAATCCAGGTTCACAAAGCATCAGAGTTTTCATTTAAAAAGTTAAAATTGTGTGAAATAGTTAAAGAATAGTTGCAGCATAATAAACAGTAAAGTTATGAAAAAGACACTAAATTTAGGCATTTAGCACATCCCACCTTGCAGCATCCGCAAAGCAGGTTGCATAGACCAGAGCATTCATCCGTACCATTGGAGCACTGTGAAGAGGGTTGACAAAATATGGAAATATTAATTTTCTTGAAATGGTACAGGTAGAGCTAAACTCCACTTTAAGATACGAATCATACGATTTGATAAAGACATAAAACAACCATAAAATGCAGCTAAAAGAATTGCTGACAATTTAGCAGTAAACAAGATAGATGACAATAAAGGGGTGGGGGTGGGGGGGGTGTGCATTAAAGCAACAGAACACCAGGTCATACAAAGTCTTGTTTTTATAGATGATAGAACTATAGAACAAACGGTGATGTACAGACCCTGTTGTTTCTAATATAAATAGACTTAGGATTAATAATTCCTGTTACCAAATAAAATATGAATCAACAGTACCCATAATGAGTCAAGCACTTTAAAACTGTTCGTCAAGTATCTACTCTTTCTTAGTTGCAAGACACTTGTTTGCTGCTTATCTAACTCACCCTTTTTCCATAATACAACATTGTACAAACGGGAGAACTCGGTATGACAACCCAATATGAAAATTGAGCCCTGACATTAACAGAAAAAAGATGCATACCTCCCATAGTGCTCCCAAGCGGTGGCTCTCAGCAAAAATGCTGAGCCAGCTAATTGCAATATTGGTGCAGGTACTGGACATGGTTGTGCATGATAATGGAAATTGTCGAAGTCATTAATATGTAATTTCTTGGTGTTCTTAGAACTTCTATGGCATGAATCAGATGTGGCTGATAGATTCCTAAGCCACGAAGTGCTAAAACTACCATTATCATTTGAAGTGGATAGAACATCTGCTCCAAAGTCAGTCAACAAACGGGAACCTAATCTTAGATTCTGCCAAAAAGAAGCAAGAGAAATTATGAATACTTTCATATACAAAAAAAAAAAAAAAAAAAAAAACTTATACTGCCGCTCCGAAGGATGGCATAAAATGTTTTGGAGTAAATGCAGCATACCTTAATGACATCTGCAGAACATGTTCTAAGCTTTGTAGATGCATTAGGGCCAAAAAGAGACAAGCGGCCTTTGGACATGCTGACAAACCAAGGAAGAAAAGGTTCATAAACAAAGATGCTCTGAGTTGAAGCACATGAGTCTGTTCTTAAGTCACACCTAGTCTTTTCAAGATCAAAGTGACAGATGCCATAGTAACAGTAATATAAATACAATGATAACTACACTGTAAGTTCGTAGTTGTGCAACATGTTCAAATGCTGACATAACTATGACAGCAGATCTCCACAGGAGAATAAGCACAGAAATTTAAACATGACTAGGTAAAGAGATCTTCCTAAATCTTAATGTCAAACAGTAATAAATAGTAAATACTAGGAGCACATTTTTTTTTTCTCAAGCACACAGCAGAATTGTGTTTGTGTATCATTATACTAAGAAGAAAACAGGGTTAGATATCATACCTTCAGATCAAATTTTTGCCAGCGAAAGGTGATCAAATGATAGTAAACTTGGAAGTTTCAATGCATCAGCTCTCTTGAGTGATCGCATTAAAAGAACAAGTAACTGTTGCTGAATGGATAATGGTGTGCTCAGTCCAATATTGGTCCAAAGTGAATATGGAGAACTGATTATTCCAACTGTGTCTGAGATCCCTATCTTTGATAATAGATTGGAAATGGCTCCTAATACATAGGCAAGGCATGAATCATCATTATTCTGAAAAAAAAAAAAAATTGCTAGAATCTGTTAACACAATTGAAGACCACCTATTAGTCTGTGTAAACATTTAATATTTTTGGTAAATAAAATACACTTCACTTTTGTTTGAAAATATGCACAAGATTTTATAACTTAGGGATCTGAACTTAGGAAAACTGGACTCTAATGATCCAAGGGGCTTGCAAAAAGAAGCAATTAGGCTAAAAATTTAGAGGTCCATCCGGTCACCTTGGCACTTTGAAGTCCAAGAAACATACAGGTGGAATATACATTTAGGTTAAGAAGCCGATAGGACAAAACTAAAAACTCGATGACAGGGAATGTATTTTTCAAAGTTATGCTACTATCACGATCTGTTGGGAACAAGGAGTGTCAAATTTCTGGAAGCCTGTTGAGATTTCATCATGCTATCAAGTGGCATTATTTTATTTAAAAGAAATTTGTTATGCGAATTTAACAATAAACATGGAGATTAAAAATACAATTTTGTAGGAAAAATATGGTTCAACTATAGGAAAATCCAAAACACTCTGCCAGAATCATCTTAGCAATAGCAAAATTACACCTTCCTCATAAACCATTAGTATTTCAGTATAAACTTTGGTTGAACTATAGGAAAACCCAAAACACTCTGCCAAAATCATCTTAGCAATAGCAAAATTACGACATCCTCATAAACCATTAGTATTTCAATATAAACATAACTTCAAGTGTCGTACAAATATTGGATGCAATAATATTTCAAAAGATACCAGTTCAGTAACTTACCATTTGAGAAACACGGACTGCTTCTGCAAATGCCTGGTAAAAAACAACCAAGCAGAACATAAACAATGTGAAATGAAGCAAGAAGGTCTAGAAAGTGATGGACTAATAGGACAAGACAAGAAAACTAAATAAGTTACACTACCTCTAGGGCTTTCTTAGGATGTCCAAAGTAACAATGCAAGTTGCCTAAGCATAGCAGAGCACTCTCATACTTTCCAACAACAATATCTTGCACCTGAGACACAGAACGACCAAAAACTCCTTGCATTCCTGCACTGCATCAACCAGATAGGATAACCAAATAAGAGCATGCTTAACAAGTGCATATGTTTCCAACAAAAGTTCGTACAAAACATGTCATTATGGCAAACACTTAACTTGAAGAGAAAAAATACTCCAGGATTTAGCTAGCAAGGCCACAAAAATGGTTACTATTATTGAGAAAAAAAAATGAACTAGGAAATAAAAAGAGTCACAATATTTAATGAATAGACCTGCAGTGGTTTCACCTCACACCCGTGCTTTCATGATCTAGCAGACTAGCACAAGGGCAGGCTGAATATCAGGACTCAACTTGTATTATCACAATTTATGCTAATACAGAAAGTAACAGAGATTGAGGTAAATAGAAAGACTATTAAATGCAAACAGGGGGCCATGTGGTACTTTAAACACTAGAGATTATCAATTTACATTCCTTATTTGGTACCTATACCTCACATACTTGCACATAACTACAGAGAACATGGTTAAAATATAAGACATACTCCATCATACAGTAAGGGCAGTGCATCTGACCTGTAATCAAAGTAGCGGTGAAGATTATCCAGTGAAGCAACATAGTCATCATGGCAAAGGGCATTCAAGTACTGCAAGAATTGGACCTGGCAAGGCGAACATGGATACAAAAATTCATATGATTAGGAAACGTTCATAGTTCCCCAAAGTCTCCTAGAAAATTTGAGGTGTATTCACTGTGCCATAACTTACACGATGAAGCTCGGAGCTAATGTTTGAAGTTGTGTCATAGTGGCATTAAATGAATTCAAAGGCACTGAAGCGGGATCCCTGAAAGAGTGTGTTTTATCTTTCACGTCCTTTTCAAAGGAGTAGAACAAGTTTGTGGTAGTATTAGTTATTTATGACTATATGTAGGAACATATACTCACTTCTCAAGAATATCAGCTTGCTGGTTAAGATATGCCTCTAATTGCCACCTTGATCTCAGACAGGTTGGGTTGTCATCCACTTTAAAAATATTAGCTAACATAGAAAAAAGGAAATAAAAATACAATTGTAACCAATTTTTTTTTATGCCAAGATAAAACCAAAATAACTCTATGCAGTGATATTACATACAGTACAGAAAAGCTGATTTACAAAGCAAAAAATCGTTACCCTAATCTATTTGGTGTTCAAATCAGCCTCCTTGCAAAAATAAAAGGTAAGATTGCCCAAAATTTCCTCCCTCAGAATCCACAATATGTGAAAAAATTCAGAACTCAGTATGCCATAATGTATTTAGTAATACATACCGATTAACTAGCATGAGTAAAAAAAAAAAATGAAAGATCAAAATTGTACAAAAAAAATATAAACTGCAAATGCTCCACTTTTTTCAGCAATACAATAGTATTTGGGGAGACATGGCACTGGCTGCCAAACAATTATATAATTCTGACACAAAGGTAAGATAGAACAGCAATGCAGATGCAAGGCAACCAGTCTGTGCTAGAATGCAATTCTAATGTCCCATGCCAAAGTAGTAATAAATCAGGAAGTAATATCGTCAAGCTTGGAGTTAAAACAAAATACATGAGATGGATACCGTTTCTTAGAATCAGTACAAATTCAGGCAGTGGATTGTGACAGAACCTCCTAATTACGGGCCCACACCGCACCTGTCATTATCCCAAAGACCTCGGCAGTTTGTCGCAGATACACCCGATAACTTAAGAAGCCCCGCGGTGATAACTCATACCAGGATCAATAAAGGAGTAGCTACAACATTACAACATTTGTTACAAAAATATAGATCGAGTGCGTAAGAATAATAACATTAATTTTACAAAATGTGAGTAAGTTATATTTGAGTAAACTTAACTTAATTAATTTCGCGGAAGCCGAGTAGACTAGAAGACAACCAGGATCATGTCGTGCCCACCGACATAACATTGGTTAACAAAGACGAGTTAACACCGCAACAAGGGTCAAAGAACCCCGAGTGCGGGAGTACTCAACAAGACTTACCCGACAAAGAAAAGAGGAGAAGACTCGAAATACCGGTCTTAGGAGTCAAGGTAAGGCTTTAGCAAGAATCAAGAACTCTTTTGCGAAAAAACTACTATAAGTGAATCCTTACTTTCAATATTTTTAATTCGGATTAGTAGCTCATATACTCTAGGTTATCCTATTCTAGAGCAAACATATTTTTCTCATTCCAACTCTCTTTCCTCGAAAACATATTCCATCATTTACTACGATGAAGGTCGGGAATCGGGTCTCCTTCTCCGAGAAACAACGGCGATTCATGAATCGATTATAATCCCAATAGGGGATCCCTAACCACACGACATATGTAGCACTTAAGCTTGCATATATCAACCTTCTTTCGTGATTTGTCCAAAACGGGAACGAGGCCTCACGCCACCCGAGAACACCTGACTCCACCTCCCTACCCCGTCCTAATGACGGTTTGACCCGATGGGGTGGGTACATGCTACTCCCGCCATCTCTCCACTCCCGGTCGTGGTTGCCATTCCCGATTTGGCTCCACCGAGATCCGGCTTACCGGAGTATGTGACTAGTTAGGGTCGACCGACTGGGGTGATCGCCGGTCGACGTGCCATTGACCAAAAAGGTCTCGGGCGCAATATGCGTTCAAAACGTCCCCGATTTCACTCGGGCCAAACAACGGATGGTCCTTAAGCGACCAACACGGGACAAGCACACATTTAGGTATCCCCGCCGGCTTTCAACCTACGTCCCGTCCGATCTCAAATTCATCACTACATCTCTTTCTTTTCCCAAAAAAGTACCATCTTCTCAAATAAAACATTTTGATAAAATAGCTTAACTAATAAAGCAAGGCTAAGCATCACTAAGCATTTTCGAAATAAAACAGGTTAACAAGGGTGGTATTACAATAATCAAGGATGATAGTGCAGCAATTAGGTTATCATTCAACTCCTAATTACTTAATGCAACATATCATAAACATAAGTGATATAAAGTTTTTAAAACATCAAGGAAGGGTTTAAATGCATCCGGGGCTTGCACTCAGATTACGAGGAAAAGTCGATTCCGAAGTTGGATCACCAAAGTCACACTTGATATCGACACCTCGGTGGATATACCTTCTCTAAAGCTTGGTCATCGTAAACCACATCAACACCTTCTCCAAAGATTCTTCAACACGATCCGACTCACTCTCGTATGCTCTACACGTAGATAATGATGCATGACTTAGCATGATGGAATGGTAAACATGATGCTCGATGAATGCATGAAACAACAAACAACTTGAGTACAACTTTCATTCACGATAAAGTTGCAACCTAACAAAACCAACTTGTTAAACTACTTTAAGATATCATCACCATTGCCTAAGGAGTTCTCAAGTACCATTTGATTGTGGTATGATCCAAGATTCACAAAACAATCCCAAATCACACATCAAACCTAAATCATTATCCTCTAAACACTTAACCTTTTCTAATAAAACAAATAAAACATAGAATAATAAATAAATTAACTTTCTCAAAAAATGACTCCAAACTTTTCATACAAGTAGAACATAGCATAAAACAGCACCAAATAAATTTTCATGAATTTTAAATAAATATTTTATTTTCTAAAAATCATGGAAGATGCATTTTTAATTAAATAATGTATTTTTAAATCATGCAAGAACTATTCAAAACTCAAGTTTCACAATTTTCATGGATACACATACTCATAGGAAGGCTCTACAAAAAAGTTTCAGAATTGTTGAAGCTATTTTCGAATTCCTATGAAATTTGAAAGAAACAACATTATTCACATATAAAACAAATGAAAAACATTTATTTTAAAAGAAAAGGCCTTCGGACTGGTTTTGGCCCAACTCAGCATGCGGCCCAAGCACGCGCGCTTGCGTGGCCCAGCGGGAAGAGCAGGCCGGCCCAGCACGGCCTGCCCAGGTGTTGCCCTGGCTTTCTTGTAAAAAGGTCCTCGTTCTCTTTGATATTTACATTTCTATAGAAAGAACTATTCTAATGAGTCATGGAGTTCGCAGAGGGATCCCTGAAAATTTTTCCTATTCCCGTTTCCTCAGGTCCTGGCCACCCCCGAGCAGAGCACCGGCCACGGCGGCGCGGCGAGCGGCGAATGTGGCCAACGGGGCTTTCCCCGGCTAAAGCGAGCACAGAAACAGGTTCAGTAAGCACGGGCGACCAAAACCCCTAACTTAATCGATCCCGAAACGGTCCCTGCAAAGCACGGCCACGCGCGCGGCGGCGGAACAGAGCTGAGCTCGCCGGCGACAGCGTTCCGGCGGCTTCTGTGCATGAAATGGAAAGCGGGTGACGCGGGCATGATCAGAAGCTCACCCTGAGCATGGTGCTCACGTCCGTTGAGGCTAGGACTAAGCGGAGGTGGGTTGTCGGCGGTGACCGCGGCTGCGGCGGCGCTCTCCGGCGGTGGCAACGGCGATCCGGCGTTTCTAGGGGGCGTCTGCAAAAACGGTCGAGCCGACCATGCTCAGGACATCAAGGAGATGCTAAATGGTAAGATGGTTGTCCCCAAAGCTCACCGGAGCAGCGGGACGACGGCAGGGCGGCTCGCGGCGGCGCTCTGGCCGGCCCCGAAGAAGATGGCAGCGCGCGGGTAGCTCAGGCGGTGAGAGGGTGCGAGAGCGGGCTCAAACGAAGCGTAAGGACGAGGCGAGGCTTGTGGCGAGGTGGAGTGGCGAGACACGGACCGAGTACGGCGAATTTGAGAGAGAAAGAGAGGCGGCCGGTGGTGAGGATATGGACGGGAGAATGGATAGGGATGCCGTCGGGCCCTCCTCTTGCCAGGGATAGGGATGAAGCGGACGAGGACACGCAAGGACTCTCCATGCCACCGCGAACCAGCTGCTGGCAGCCTCGACGCGCCCAGAAGCGGATCGAAGACTGCCGGCGGCAAGCAGCTGCGTGGCAACTCTGCTTTCCCCCCTCGTACTGTAGCACCTAAACCCTAGCTTTCTGAAATTCGTCAAATTCTCCCAAAACTTGAACTGAACTCAAAAATCTCCAAGAACAAACTTTTCTCAACTTTTCATGCTCTACACATTTCATAAAAGGAACAATTTCAAATTCGGTCTCCAAGCATGACTTTTTGAAATGGGGTCAAAAAGGAAGAAATTTGAATTCAAAATTACTTTTAAATTTATATAAAAACTTCAAAAACTTTATAAACCTCTTTTGTACAACAAAACAAGATCTTCAAACTAGCTTTTGAAAGTTTTGTCAAATTTTGCATGGAATTTGAAATAACGGAAAGGGGAGTAAAACCGGGGTTTGAAACTAGGGTTTTCGAGATCCAAATCAACTTGAATTCAAAACAATTCCAAACCATCAATAAATAAATATAAAAACATTCAATCCATACTCATCTTAGGACCAAACACATCATTAGGATCAAAATACATGTGATCAAAATAAAATCACTCTAAACCCTAAAGCACATACAATTTCTAAATAAATAAACTTATTTTAATTAATGCACATCAAGGTACTAATACAAGGCATATGATGACATGATCAAAATTTTAATTGGTCATTAACATCTAGGATGTTACATGGATAGCCCTTCCCAAGATCCCATATTAGAGCCCAAAACAGGAAGAAACTAACTAGATGTCAGGAAAAAAAAACTGTGGTAAATAGTCCATCCAGGTTGTCACCGTCACTTTTCTTTTCGTTATGGCTCCATATCATTTTAATACTTCCATCAAAATCAAAGCAGCAAACAAGGCAGGGTTCAGGTACACCACCATCAAAATCATAGGGCAACAGATGATGCTCAGAGGCATCATTGGTAGTCTTCTGCGAATTAGAGCTGAAGAACTCTCCCCATATGATGCTCAGAGGCATAACCTTGATGAAATTTATCAAATATACCAACTTGAGAACCCATGTCTGCATCCATCATGTTGCCCATTTCACTATTGAAGTCCTTACCTTCTGCCAAGTCATATGAAGCATCAGTGGAGTTACAGTACATGACAAGATCTGCCAACAGATGGCATACACCCTACAAATATTTTCAGTGAACAACATCAGCATCTTAAATAAGAAAAAAAGGGACCAACACGCAAGGAAAAAATCGCCGTGAATGCCTTTTACTACTCTTAGCACCTCAAAGGTCATTGAATTGAAGGCAAGTATGCAGCAACGAAGAAAAACTCCAAGTTGACTATTCGGATCCAAAAATACGTCTTCTGCACTTGCACCCTCAGGTGCAGTGAGCACACCTGGCAAAAAAGAAATATAATTCCAGAGCAAGATGTCAATTTGAATGCATCCCCATGATGGAAACATAAGCCAAAAACATCCATCCATCCATCCCATATCATGTGAACTTCACCTCGTAGCTTATCAAAAAAAATTTGAACAAGTCATCTGGTGAGCTGAGCGCTAACAGAGCACTTGTCAGCTGCTCGCAGAACCAACCATTAGCCAAATCATCCACTGCCTTCAGCTGCCTCAAAAATTCTTCCAGTGGAGGCTCCAGAAAATCCTCGCATGACTACAAAATTACTGAGTTAACAACATTGACTGAATGAGCACGCTGTGATGACCATCTATACATAACCAGACTCCAGACATCACATCAATGTTTTGGTTATTTTTAGCCTAAATGGTAGACGGTTGTGATGCTACGGGAGAAAACAGAATCATGGGACCAATGCCTAAAACCTCAAGACCCTAATGCTCCGATCCAGAGCGCTCACTCCACATCTCCAAATACAGGTACAAAGCACAGGGCAGACCAAGTATAACAAGCAGCAGCATGTCGATTTTCGAGGGGCGAGCAAGGAAACAAGCGCGCGAGGACGTACCCGGGTGAGTGTGAACAGGAAGAGTCCGAGGCGGTTGTGGTGGGCGAGGGACTCGAAGCGCGGCACGACGTCACCTCGGCCTGCGCCGGCGGCGCGAAGACCTGCACGAGGCGGCACATCGCCATCTTGTACGGCGTAAGCTCCAAGAGTGCCCTGCCTGTGCCGCCCCCGGACGCGGCGTCCGCCGCGCCGCCGCCGACCCCGAGAACAAGCTCATGGGCGCCGTCCGCCGCCGCCGGAGGAGAAGGTTTTGAATCTCCCTTTTTTTTTGTCCCCACGCCTCGTCTCGGCTCGGAATGAAGTGAAGCGGAATGTGGGCGGGCGGCGGAGTAGGATTGCGGCAGCGAGTGCCTAATCACAACCGCGAGGTCGGTCGGTGTTGCAGGAAAGAGACGAGAGAGGGATGGAAGCACCAAAGGAGCGACTGTCGACCCTGCCACGGCACTAGCAATGGCGACGGCGACGAGCTGCAGCGACGAGGAAGACGGCGGCGCAGGAGAAGGACCGACTCGCAGCCGGCGATCTCATGTCATGTTCGGTGTCTTGGGCTTAGATGGGCCGACATAACCCACCCGTGTGGCCTGCTACATTGGCCTGCTAGATTAGTTTTGCAAGCTTTGCATTTTAACGAACGGCGCAGATGCATTCCGGATGAGCTGCTTCACGCGCGGCCCTGCTGGTGCCAAACGGTACGCTACACTGGTTTACTCCACGTTGTCTCCCTGTTTGGCTTCCACCGAGATATGTTTTTATCTGATTTTGGGATTCCAGAACCCGATTTCAATACACTTGGCTCATTGATTTATAGCTTCTCTGCAAAGCATGACAAAAATTATACAAGTACTACATGGATTTTTATTCTTTTTAAATAATAGCAAAACACGGCCCGTTCGAGGCTCAAACAGCCAGTGAGCTCATTGGGGCTCTATTTAAGCTCAAGGGCGGTTCTAGCTCGCTCTCTTGCATACTCCCTCTGTCCTTCAATAAAAGACGTTTTAGCTCTCATTCATGTGTAGCATTAATTGCTTGAACCTAAATATACACCGTGCATAGATGCATTGAAGAATGAGTGAACGTGGACAATCACTTTTGCTCCTAAAACGTCTTTAATTTTGAAACAAAGGAAGTATTTTTCATACTTGTGGCACACCTTTGAGCTGAGCATACTCCCTCCTACTCATCTCTGTTGCTTGATTGCTAATCCAACGTTAGATTGAGTGCATCTCAGTGCATTTGCTTAAGTGATAGCATCTAGTGGCACTTGGGGATCGTTTTGCCGGTAGATTTCTTGTTACTCTTGATGGTTTCCGGCACCTAACCGGCTTGGATGAGTTGGAGGCATTGGCAAGAGTTGGTGATTGTTCTTGGACACCTCCAGTGATCTTGTGAGAGGTTCTTGTGCCCTTTCCGGTGGAGCACTAAAGGCAGCTCTAGTGGATTGTGCCTGTTATTGAGTCACTGCACTTGTGTGTGGATTCTTGTGGTCCCTTTGGGAGGGTTGGCTTTGAGATCCACAAACCGAGGAACCACCAAGGTGTTGGTCGACATAACAAAGACTAGCTTGCCGACAAGCAGGTGAACGCCGGGAGCAAAAACATTGTGTCAATATTGTCTCTCATGGATTGATTGTTCATCTTGGTGATTGGAATTCATATTAGTGATTGACAACATTGTCTCTACAACGTTGGTATAACATCCACCATGTCTCTTGAATTGTGTTCCTTAAGTCTTGTGTAATGGTAGTTGTTGCCTTGTGTATATAGTAGTTAGTGGTTGATTTTAGTCTTCTAGCTAGCTCACATGTGGAGTAGAGACATAGCCATTATATGTGTAGAGATCATAAAAAACTAGAATTGCGGATAGATACTCTCTCCATCCCGTTTTTCTAGTCGCCGAAGAGCCAGGCACAGGTATTAAGACAAGAGCCCAAAGACCCAAATACCCCTAAATACGATGATTGAGTCTGTACAATTGAAATGACATGTCGTTACTACTTCCCACCCCACTCCAGACTTCTTACAATAAACAATTGAGATTGCTGCATGGCCTACGGCGTACTACCAATTTTGTGTGGTTGAGAATGGGAGGGGACAAGACTGATGGACTGGGCGCTAGTGCTAGCCTGCTGCGCGCTCGTTGCTGCATGGCCTACGGCCTACTACCAAAGATAGCCAACGACTAGAAATTAGGAATGTGACACTGTAGCTTCGACGACCAGAAATTAGGGACGGACGGAGTAGATGGCTTGTTTTTTCTACGCGAGAGGCTCCTCACATCTTTCTGCCGCTGTATCGACCCGCGTCCAAACCATCAGCCGCCGCAATGGTTTGCACATTCCTCCGCTGACAGCCCACGCGACTGGCACCAAAACATCCGGATTTCCGGACAAAAACCGCTCGCAAGTCCCGGCACCGGCCGGCAGCCATTGGCCGTCGGTCCCCACTCCCGGGTCCCGGCCCGCGGCGCCATCTCTCTGCTGTCTCCTCACGCGCTCCACGCACGCAGAGACGCGCACACAGCCTTCTCCCAGTCCACTCCACACACCCTGTCCGGGCTGTCCCTCTCGGACTCTCGGTCCCCGCTGCGTTTCACTCTCGCGGTCTCGCCCTCGCCAGCTCGCTCCCACCCAAAAACCCTAGTTGCCATTTCTCTGCCCAAAACCCTACCCCGCCGCCGCCCGTACCTCGTCGCCGTGGTCGTCGGCGGCGCCTTCATGGACGCAAGCTAAAGTAAGAGAAATCGCTCTGGTCTCTCCCGAATCCTGCTCCTGTGTCTCGCGCTCTCGGCGGCGGCGGCGGCGGCGGGATAGAAACCGCGGCATCCAGGTAGCTGGCAGTCTCTTTGCGCGTTGGCGTCAATAATGGAGGAGCCGAATGCGGGCGGCGGCGCGCCGACGGTAGAGGTAGAGGTAGCGGATCCGGCTGTCGGCGCCGGGGTCGGGGCTAGCGCATCGCCATGGAGGAAGAACACACCACCTCCGTCGGAGTCCGCCGAGGCGGCCGTTATGGGGGCCAAATCCTGGCCCGCGCTCGAGGAGGCGAGGCAGAAGGTTGCCTCGGAGCCCCCCGCGAAGGCAGCGGGGGGCAATGCTGCTGGCAGCGATTCCGTGAAGGGGCCGCAGGGCCCCCCTTCGCCATCGGCTCCATCGCAGGTATAATCTGTCCCTGGTTCTGATGTGCTCATATGTATAGTTTTATTGTTCACTGGGTCTGTGGTGTAGCTAGTTTTTGAGGTACTTTTGGCGAAAATGCCAGCGGTTGCTCACTTCCATGGATATGGGTAGTTATTGCCTTTTTTTGTGCTGCCTGGTTGAATGTACTAGGTGTCTCGATTCGTTGGCGAGTAGTAACGGATAGCTATTTTTATAGTAGTTCCAGCTTTTTGTCCAGTGCGTTCATGTTAGATGTTGGGTTCCAGCTGACCAGGTTGCGCTATGTTTGAAGTATGTAACGCTTGTCATGGTAACTCACATTTGTCGCCTAGCTGAACTGCTGAAGCATCATCTTTGCAGTTGGATAGTATTCTTTTGCATGGCATGCCTCATTTGGGGGATGTCCTGTCCAAATTGGAACTTGTTCTGAGTGTGCTAGACTTTTACCCAGTATCCTGTTGAACAGTTTTGACGCGAAAAACCATTCTGAAGTCTGATAGACATTGTGGTAGGTCTTGCAATTCCCATTCTTCCCTTCCACTACTGCATAAACATTCCAATCCTTTTTGGTTTGGTTTTGTTTTATTGCATCTCTGTATCACAATAAAAGTTGTGATGCTTCTTTGGTTTTTGTAAAGACATTATAACATTTCTATTACTGATGCATATAGGATTGAAGTCACTCTTCCTAGGTTAGATACTATGTGCATTTTCCATCTACTATTCAAACTTTGCTTCAGTTTTATAAAAATGGGCAAAAATTTTTCAGGCGGCTAGTCGTGTGCACAAGTTTGATGGGCATGGAAATGGAAATCCCAACAGAAATCACCAAGCCCATCATAGAAATGGGCCCAGGCGACGTTTTCCTCCTGCTAATGGTGCACCACCTTACCCTCCACCAATGCAGTATCCCCAACATCCAGGGCAACCCATGTTTTACCCTGTGGTTCCCAGCCCAATGATGCTACAAGAATATCCTTACCAGCCATTTCCTATCCCGGTCCCGAATCATGACCGGCATGTTGGAAAGTCTGGTTATGAGAATTCTGCGCCTCCTTTTGTTCCAGTAGATCAAATTGGTGCCCATGAAGGTAACAGGCCAATGCCTCCACATCCAAGAGGAGATCCTCATCTTTGGCGGCCTTCTGTTGGCACTCATGGCACTAGGCCCCCATCATGCTCCTGAAGGCCATGGCCATTATGGTCAGGCTTGGCAAAATTCTCAGATGTTTGGTACTAGAGAAAAACACAAGCTTACCACAAGGTCTTGGGCCAAGAGCTTTTGTCAGACCAATGGTACCTCTTGGATACATGAATGGACCACCATATCCTGGTAATGCTCTATTCACCAGTCATGACATGTTTGGAATTTGGAATTTTTTAGTTTTTAAATATTGATGAATGCTTTAAACTCAGGGCCTGTCCCTCCCATGTATTATTACATGCCTGTTGTACCTGTTGATTCAATGAGAGGTCCACCACGCTACATTCAAAATCAAGCAGCTCCTAATCCTGTTTTATCCCCAGAAGCTGCTGAGTTAAGATCTAATATACTAACTCAAGTGGAGTACTACTTCAGGTAAATTCTTATTGCCTTCTTTTGAAGTTATAAGAAAGCATGATACCTATAAAAAAATAGGCATGTGAATTTGTAGCAATACGATGTTAGATTCTCATTTAATCTTTGTGGGTGCTGGGTAGCGGTGCCAAATAGTTTATTTTATTGGATATTTGCCAGCCGTCGGAAACATCATACTTCATGGTTGTATTGTCATTATCTGACATAAATGCAAGTACCGATACAGTCTACAATTTAAGACGATCTTATATGTTTTGATAACATCAGGACTGATTAAATGTTCTTTTAGCACAAGTGTGGCATGGAATCTTTTGTTTACAATCATGTTTTTCAGTGATACAAATCTGGAGCGTGATGATTTCCTGAAATCTTTAATGGATGAGAATGGTTGGGTTCCAGTTACAAAACTTGCAGAGTTCAAAAGAGTATGTTTTCTTTCCAGATTGCTTAATATTGTATTTCTATTATTTTGCCCTTGTGCTAGGTAAGAACTTTTTTTTTCTTTATTTGCAGCTTAAGAAAATGACCGAGGATATACAGCTGATATTAGATGCACTGGCAAGCTCAAGTCTTCTACAAGTTCAGGTTGCAATGTTATTTTAATTGTCATTGTTCAAATTCCATGATCTGTTTAGGTATTGGTTTTACCTTATCCTTTGCTTGTCTACTGCCAGGATGAGAAGATTAGAAGGCGTTCTGATTGGTCAAAGTGGGTCTCGCTTTCTGGTACATCTGTTGTGAGCCCATCATCTGCCAGTATGGATAGCAGTGTGGGTGAGAAGAACACGGGTGGCTTTTCAAATAAGGATGCTTCTTCTGAAGATCAAAAGAAACATGGTCAATCTAAAGACATTGGATGTAATACAGATATTGGTACGGAGGAAAAAGTTATTGATGAACAAGTGCAAGATTCACATGGTTATTCATTGAATAAGGACTTCTCTGTCATCAATATTGATGAAAAGACTAAGAGCCTTTCTGCACACCCTTCACGCAAACATGAATCTTCTTTTAGAATTGGTGAAGTTCAGAAAGCGAGGTCGAAGATAAATGTACCTGATGCTCAGAGTGAAAGAGGTTTCTCTAATGGTTTCCGGTGACTTCTCTAGCTCTGGTTGTGACCAGAGCACTTTCTTGCTTGATGAGGAATTGGAACTGGAACATGTGGACCATTCACGTGATGACCTCTATTCACATAAAAGGTAAACTATAACTTGTATAAGATCATTTTTTTGTTGTGCTTATTAATTATTTTCTAGGTGTGTGCATGTGGATGTGGTGGCCTTTTTCCCCTTCTCAAGACAGAATATACTTATGGTGTGTTTGGTTTGGTGCAAATTTTGCCCAGACTGGCCAAGGCAAATTTTGTATACTTTGACCAATTGTAGCCACCATTTTGGTAGAGTGCAAAAGTTTGGGTTGGTAGCCTTCTTTGGCCACCTTAATTCACTTTGATGGGTGAAGTCGTTAAATCCTGGACCTTTTGGCAGTCAAAATTTGGTTTGGCTAAGAACCTAAGAGGTGGCAAATTTAGTAGAAAACCAAACATACCCTAAGGCCTCGTTCGGTTAGAGCAAAATGAGGCTCCGAGGAGTTAAAGCTTATATTAATTAGCTAACGGTTCTGGCCAGGATTCCTTCTGTGGGGTCATTCCAGGTCTACCGAACTGCCCCTAAGCCTTGTTAACTCTGCTTCCTTTAGTTATTGCTCATATGGGCTAACTACCTAGCTTTTTCTTCCTTGACAAAGCAGGGTGGTCATTGGGCAAGAAATTTCAACATGCCCTTAGTCTACTGATGGTTGTTTGATGTTTGCTTCATACTTTTCTCTCATAGTTATGTGTGATAGATGTGTGCAAACGTTTTCTTATCCATGTAAGCTGTGCACTTGTATTTTCTTTTGAAACAAAAGGTACTATGCCATATATTACATTTTATTAGATGATGATAATAATAGTGATAATAATAATATACCTATTAAATAGTGGATAATATGTTACTGTTATACATGTGCTTGTTTGACACTTTCATTCATGGCAAACTAGGTGGCAATGCCACAAGGAGAAATCTGTAGTTGCTGTTTAAATGTCAGAAAAATATACGCTAGCCATATTTAATGTCACTATTTCACTAAAATATTATGTTCTAGTGGCACTGTGGCATTATGCATGAAATATTTGTTTGCTTCCATAGTAGAATGGTATATATAACATCTTCACATAAGAAAAAAAAGAAATTTGGCATACTAGATATCATGTCTTACCATACAGATCAGAAAGTCATGCTGACAGCATTTGTGTACAGCTCAAAGTAGTTCTGTTGTGGATTGCACATCTCCTATGAGCTTACAGGGACTAGAAGTTGGGCATGCATTAATGATTTTCTTTTGCAATATTTCTGTTTCAAGCAGGGCGGATGATGAGGATGAGGACTTTTTTGTTGATGATCAAGATGTTAGTAGGCTAATGATTGTCACACAGGTTGGACTTGCGTCTTGCTTTATTTATATAACGATATAATGACTTAACTGTTTCTTGCCATCATAACAAATAATGCACGTGAGTTAGCCTGTGTTGGTTTCTTAATATGGACAAATGATTGAATGGGTTTTGGGTAATTTGTGTTAGAAGTTCATTGTAATATAGACCCGGTATACAATACTCTCTTATTTGATTCATCTTTTTCATATCACATCTATCCTGTACTACCAAATCTAGAATTGTTAGTTAATCCTTTGTGTCTGTTGTTGCCTGTTTTAAGATATTTGCATTTATGCCACTCTTCATAATTGCATTGCTATTAATGTCCTTAAGGAGAGCACATTCATAGTTTATTATTATGAATTGTTCTTCAATAAAATTTGTGGTGGACCAAACAGTACAATTACTTGTTGAGTGGCTCTAGAGTATAATTTTCTTTGACATCTGCAATCTTTCTCTGTTTATTTTGCCACTGACTAGTTGGAGGTTAACTTGTCATATTTGATAGCGTTGGGGCAAATGGGTGATTCATTAGATAGCATTCCTTAAGTTGACGATATTGGACAGTTAGATTTTATTCAATTATCTTTGATAGTATCTCTAGACTTCTGATCTGCATTTATTGTGCCTATTTTAAAAATCTTTCTAGGGTCTGTTAACGTTTGGAGGAGTCATATTGCACCAAAGGTTTATAGGGTTTTTAAACTCAAGTGTGCACTAAATTCTAACGGCTGGATCTGGGTTCTGATCACCCCATATCCAAACAGGCCCTTAAGGGTTTAGCTCAGACTTGTGATTGAGATACTTTTGGTGGCTCACATGTATTCAGTCACCGTAATCATGCTTATTTATTCTAAAATGGTTTGCCTTTGTTTTAGATTATAAATGCCCTTGAATAGTGTCTAATTAATTGTTAATTTCTTCTGTTTTTTAAACCATCCAGTGAGTTGTTTGCTTGGGCTTGGGTCTGGTGGGTTGTAGAGAACCCTTAACAGTTCAATAAAGTGCATTTATAATGCATGCTGAAATTATTTTCAGTTGAAAGGCAACATCCCTGTGAACGCCTTGGGATCCCTATGTTTCTTCATTAGTTTTTACAATACAATTTGGTGTCCAAAGTATTTTTGCAGATTGAGTTGATGTCTGAGATGGAACTTGTGATGAGATAGTGTGTGAGATAAAACTTGTGACGAGATATTTTTAAGCTGTGTCATTTAATGACATATCGAGAACATTTCACTGAGATATTGTTTGAATTTTGTATCTCACAGGATACTAGGTTCGAAAAGGATGACAAAAATCGCACAAGTATACCGGCGTTTTCAACTGAGGAAGCTTCAAGAATAAGTGATGCCTTATACCGCTATGAGGTGATGTGTTACAGTTCATAGCATCACAAAGTGGGGAAATTCCTCATGCTATCCATTTGCCTGTTAAACAATAATTGATTGGTTGAAAAAAAAATATTTGGCCCTTATAACAAAGTTACCTCCCAGTTAACACCTCCAACTCTTTTGTGATAACATAGATTGCTTGTGGCTTTTTTTCGTGAATACTACCTAGTAACTACTTACCAGATTCATTTGTCCTTATATTTATGGTAAATTGAGCAAATGCTTCTTTGTAAAATTATAAGCTCATTATTTCGAATTCTCATCTATGAAAAGTTGCATGGTGTTTTGTAATCTTCAGTGTCAGCTCCCAGGTAAACTTTATTGGTAGCAATAGACAATGTTTCAATTGTGTTCCATGTTGCTGTTTGAGTCTTGGACTGATAAGCTGCATCACTGATTCAAATGTTTGCTTATTTAAATTTGGAGTCATTGAAATAAGTGTGTTGGAAACTTGGAATAAGTTTATTCCTTGTGGGGCTACATCTGAATCAAGCTGACTTGAGGTCAGGATTGAATGTCTGGAGTGTCTGAGCTTAATTGTACTAGCTAGTTTTTTTGCTTCTCTTAGAGGGCATTCTGAGACTCCGGTTTGTATTTGTATACGATGATCTCCTATTTGGTATTAAATTCTACCTTTTGTTCTATTCTCTCAGAAACTTCATGGTCGACGCACTGATAATCGAAGAAGTTCCCAGGCTGATCCTGCAGATGTTGATTCTAAACAAACCAGTGGTTCAAAGGGGAACCATATTGGCACTGGGACTAATGGTACTGAAGAAGCTGGACAGCCCATCCCACGTAGGCGCCAAAATAAAGGCAATAGAAAAGCACACAGCTCACGTAAACAGAGGTTCTTTGCTGATAGTTTTGTGAATAACCCCGATCGATATGGTGGTGTATCAGAAAGTCCTCCAGGCAATTCAGTTGGATATTTCTATGGATCTACTCCAGAAAATCACAGGTGGGTCAGCAATGAATCCTTGTTCACTTAAGTAAAAACTACCTAATTGCTGTTGATTTGATGATTCCATTGCTGTCTAGTTATAAAAGCTCAAAGCTGAGTTCATCTCCTCATGGAATTCCTACTGGGAGTTCGCCTGTTGGATCTGTGCCCAAATCTTCTCCACAATCTCATCATCTTACTTATCATCTTTTAGAAAAAAATAAACTCCAGCAGCAAAGGTAAATGTCTTACGATTGTGGAAGTGTATTATAAGTTAATGTTCTTTTAAACATATTTCACCGCTGTTTCATTCCCTCTTATATATATCAACCTTCTTGTTTTGAGTGAAGGTACAATAAGTTCAAAACTCACTGCCTTACGGAGCGTAAGAAATTAGGCACTGGACAGAATGAGGTGAAGTTCTCTCCTATATTTATCTGGCAATTGTAGCTTTGTAAACACTAACCAGCACAAAAGCACAAAGCTGATTAAGTTTAATCTATACATGCCACATTACAATGTCTTTGTGATTATGTCAGTTGGTGGGATCATCGGAGACTTATGATTATACTACATGTGCCCTTGTTCTTTAACTGAAAATTTATGTTTTTCATCACTATTGACATGTGTGCTTTCAATGGTCTCCAGCAAATGAACTCACTGTATCGTTTTTGGTCATACTATCTGAGAGATAACTTTAACGAAGATATGTACAAGGATTTTAAGAATTTCGCAGTGGAGGATGCTGCAGCGGGCTACAGATATGGTCTCGAGTGTCTATTCAGATTTTATAGGTATGGACATTGTAGTTTGAAGAATAGCCTTCCAATTGCTGCTTATTTGCATTTTGCAGTATCTTATTTGATCACTACTACCTCAATCTTTATAAGACGCGACTTGATATGACATGGTCTCCTAAATTATACTTTGATCATTTATTTATTTCTCGGATAGTATATTTGATTACAAATCTAACCGTATTAAGTTTGTATTATAATAGTTAAATTTTTTATCTAAATTATCGGTCAAAGATTTTAAAGTTTGAAGCTTAATATGTGTCTGCGCCTTATAAAAGATTTCGCAATGGAGCAGCATCAGTTATTACCCTTTTTTGCAGTTATGGTTTGGAGAAAAAATTCCAACCCAATTTATATGAAGAGTTCGAGAAGCTTACTTTGGAATTCTACCATAATGGTGATCTTTATGGACTCGAAAAGTACTGGTATGTGTTATCTTTTTATTTGTTTGCATTCCTCTTTTGTGAAATTGTCGCTGGATATTATTTGTTTACCTTTAGCGAAGGAACATACTGTTGCTGAAACTCTACAATTTCCTGTGAACTTACTGTTATAGTGTCACCCTATGAGCACACATGCAGTTCATTCAGTTTCTATGTATATATAGTTATATGCATGCAGATTCTACATGAAAGTGGTGTATACCAGGAAAACTGGTGGTCCAACTTGATAATGGAATCTGCAAATTGGAGTGGAACTTGTCTGATTTGAGCGCATGATAGCCACTGACATTGTTTTTTTCCTTCTAATTGCACCAGGGCCTTTCACCATTATCGAAATCCAGATAGCGGCCCTGTAGATAAACTTCCAGAGCTGGAGAGGCTCCTGAGGGAGGAGTTCCGGACCCTAGAAGACTTCAAGGCAAAGGAGAAAGCCCGAGAAACGGCAGAGAAAGGAACTGGCATCAGTAGCAGCGGTGTGGCGGTGGCCGCAAGTCATAGCAAGGCTGAGACTAAGTAGATCTGAGCCCGGCATGAAAATTTTTGGTGGTCGCCCCAGAAAAGGAGGAAGTAGCGTTTTCTTTTTCTTTGCGGAGAAGTGATTCGAGTAGACATGTGCAGATTTTTGGTATACAACCCCCCCCCAATACCTTGTGTTGTGGCTGCCCAGGAAATTTTCCTCCCTTTTTCATTACCTTCCTGGCACCAATGTGGGAGTTGTACATAGATAATTTTTTTGTTCTTGTTAAATGGACAGATAATAGAGAATGGAGTTTAAAGACGTGGTTGTGGTGCTGTTCTTTGGGGAGTGGGCATTGTTGGTTTAGCATGGTGTAATGTCGTGAAAAATGGTGGGCCCTTGAAAATTTATTTTTTGAATCCTTTTCTGAATTTTAAAAAATGATGCAACAAAATCTCAAAAAAAAAATGATGCAACAAATCATATATATGAAACCTTTTCTTTTTTTTTTTTTCCTTCTAAAACTGAGGTAGAACAAAAAAATGTAACTTTAAAAAATGATGTCAGGACCATTTTGAAAACTAAAATTGGCGCTACGAGAAAAATCATAGGGATCATACGACATTCGAACTCTTTTTTTTTAAGAACTGAAATTGGAAAGTGAAGCAACAGGACCACAGCAACACAGCAACCATACTCGTGTTCACTTGCATCTGACGACTTAGATCGAGATCGGCTATGGCAGGTGTAGTGCGAGTGTGCTTGATCAAGTGGAAGTTGACCCGAGAAGCTCTGGGACTCGGACTCGTAGGCCGCCGTGGCAGACTTGTTGGTCCAATGTCGGAGCACGGAGTAGAGTAGCATCCCGTGCCTTGCCGAGAGTGCATCCCGCACCGTGGCAGCGTACCCCAAGCAAACGTTTCTTAGCAAACGTTTCTTGAGACAGGTTTATCCGGAAAAGCTCCCGGGAACCAGACGGCTCCTGGTCGTTCCAAGAGCCAGGCGAGGGCACTGTTTGTGTTTTCTAAAAATCATTATCCCTGACCCGATCGGCAGCATGATTGCGGTCATTTCTCCCTTCCCCAGTTTCTAGAGCTCCAAACAATAGAAACAAAATGTTGCCCAACCTCATAAAAACTTTAAACAATACCATCATCTTTAGGCATCTAAATATTAGAGTAATAAAGAAGCAACAACACAAATGTACTAGCAGCTTGCAAATTAGTAGTATTTACTACATTTTTGGAAAAATAAATAGTATTTACATTAACCAATACTCTAGACCTTCTTGCAAACTCTAAAGTGGTACCATGGTCCTTGGTCAATGCTTGCTCACCCAAGGGAAGGAGATGCACGATCACGCAGCGCCCACCGACGGAGCCGTACTGCCGGACAGGCGGGCTGCGGCGGCGTCCGGACAAGGGCGGCGGGAATCTTCAAAGGCGATGGCGCAGAATTAGCCGACGCCGTCTAGCAGCAGGGGCGGCGGCGATCTAGATGGAGATTGGCCTATGATATCATTCATTGATTAACTCGGGTCACAATCTAAAAACAAGGTGATCTACACAGGTTGGGGCTGGCTGCCACTCACCCAGCCTATTATAGCTAGAGCGTGCGCTACTTTGTTACAAGAGCAATTTATAAAAAATACATAAAATTCAATAAAACATGAGCTAATTTCCTGAATTTCTCTAATGATTGACGCAATTCGTGAACGTTGATTGGCACCCTCCTTCCATAGCTTCACAAAACCCTTGTCCTTGGATTTGACACCCTTCGACTTGTTTGGTCCGCTCCCTTGTCGAAGTCTAGAAAACCTTTTTTTTTTTTTTTCCTCTTCAGCTGCTGACTCAGCCTTTTTGCCCAGCAACAGCACACCTAAAAGCCATCCACTGCCTACACCCGTCCCGTTCTCCCTCACCACCGACGACCCGCGCGAGCAGAAGCAGAGCGAGCGCCCCCAAACCCAAAGACGCCCACGCCTCGACACCCCCGCTGGCGGTTGCGCTTGCGCCTGCACAGCCCACGCTGCCTTCTCCGCCACCACCAGCCAAAGCCAGGCAGAGGGCGATCGCCCGGTGATCGTCATGGAGATGGAGGTCAGCGGCGCGCTACCGTCCTCGTCCTCGTCCGTGCTGTACGCGGCCATCTCCCTACCGTGCGCGCTCCTCCTGCTGGTGGTCGGCGAGGCGGGCCTCCGCGTGGCGTCGCTGGCGCTCCGCGGGGAGATGAACAAGGCCTGGTGGCCCACGCGCGCCGCGATGCTCGGCTACCGCGTCCCGCGCCCCGCCCCCCGTCGGCACGGCGTCGTACTCGTACCAGTCCGTCATGCTCCCCGACGCCGACGAGGCCGCTTCCGCTGCTGCCGGTCGAGTACTGCGACCGCCTCGCCGTCGCCGTGTACCACAGCAGCAGCAGCAGCGGAGGGAAGGGGAGTAATAACGAGCAGCAGCAGCAGACGGTGGCGGCGGCGGTGGACCCGGACTGCGCCTTCTGCCTATCCGCGGTCCGCGACGGCGAGGAGGTGCGCGAGCTGCGGTGTCGACACGTCTTCCACCGCGCCTGCATCGACGCCTGGCTCGTCCGCCCCCGCGCCACCTGCCCGCTCTGCCGTGACCGACTCCTCCCCGCCGATCCGCTCATGGGAGACTACAATGCCCTGTCCTCCTCGTCATCGTCGTCGGCCTCCGCATCCGACTACGCCTACGATCACGGCGGCGCTATCTGGCACATGACGTGAACCTGTATTGCCGTATTGGGACCCGAGCTTCGCTGTCATTGCTGTTTGGTCGTCCATTTCATTGCTGTGAGGTCTTTGCTGATGATTGCGACGCCTCATCCGCCCGCCTCTCTCTTTGTCCCGCCCGCCAGTGCCACCTCGCGCTCGTACACATTGGGACTTGCTGCTAATTGGGTGCATCCCACCCATCTCGCCACAAAAGAAATCGAATTCTTCTTTTTCGAGAGCGCAAAGCACGTTTTTCATTAACCTCAAGTTAAGAGTTTTAAACATTCAGACGGTGAACAGATTACCGACCCCACCCAACACATTACCTCACACTCACAAACTCGCACGAGACAGTAATTACATGCTCCATCCGTATCACAATTAGACGATGTTTTAGATAAGGTTTAGGTGAAATATTAGAGATATAAATCATGAATAACTTTTTAAGTTGTTGAGTTTGGAAATATGAAAAATCATATCAATAGATTTGTCTTAAAAACTTTATAAAAATATTCATATATAACTTTCCAATAAATATTTTTATAGAAAAAAAAATCAAAAGTTGTCTTTTAGAGACCGTGTTCTATCCTAAACATCACTGTGATACGAAGAAGGGAGTAACAGATATTTTGCTTCTGGGCGCCACAAGTCGGCCTCAACCTAGTTGTCGTCCGGGCCTCCAAAGCTCCCAGATATCGATAGTCTGTTGCCACCCAAAGCGAGATCTCCATCTCAGTATCATCGAACAATTGTTGTGTCGTGGTGAGCCGATCTATCGAACGTTCTCGCATCATTTCCTTCCACAACATCCAACCCACTAGGAAGAATAGCGAAGTCAAAACCTCGTCGAATTGCCTTTGGCAACCGCCGTCTAGATATCGTCCCACCATTGCATTACATTTTCTCGCTCTCACCTGGCAAAGTCCTTGCATATTGAACCTTCGAGATAGCGACAACACCTTCCCCCGGCTGAAGACACATCCAAGAATGATGCGGTCTACCGTTTCTTTCGCCCAATCGCACAGTATGCAAGCACAACCCGCTTGCAACCCATGCCACCAACGTCGGTGCGCCGTTCAGCACGTCCCGTGCATAACAAGCCAGAAGAAGAACTTGACGCGTGGAGGTGACGAGGTCTTCCATAGTTGTCCATGCCATGCCGGGATGGGCCGGCCCGTTGCACATCTTTAGGTGTGCCCGTGTGGGGGTACATGAGAAACAGCAAAAAGAGAAAAGAGTTCCCAGCGCTATTTGGGGCAACACCTTCCCTGCCAAGACACATCCAAGAATGATGCGGTCTACCGTTTCTTTAAGCCCAATCGCACGATATGCAAGCACAACCCGCTTGCAACCCATGCCACCAACGCCGGTCGCGCCGTTCAAGACGCGTCCGTGCATAACAAGCCGAAGAAGAACTTGACGCTGGAGGTGACGAGGTCTTCCATAGTTGTCGATCCCCCAATGGCCCGGGGTAGCCGATGAACATGGCACCATAACCCGAATATGGCGAGTACCTCTCGATCGACCAAGGACCTCCAAACGAAGGTGTCCGGCGGTCCTTGCAACAGCTGCACCCGCTAGAGCCTCGTTGCTAATTCCAAAGAAACTCGCCAACAATCTCATTGTACACGGAACAATGATGTGGTCTACCCAGGCACCCCCATTCAGCGCCTCCGCCACCGTGGCTCCCCGCTTTCTCTTTGGCACTACACTATAAACCTCTGGTGCTATAGAACGGATGCCGATGCCTGCAGCCAGTGGTCCACCCGCAACGGGCGAGTGGATTTCGTTTCCAACCGCTCATGACGTTGCCGCTTTGAAGAAGTCCATCACCGCCCGCTCCTTATAGTCCAGCAGCCCGAACCAGGAGCGCTACTGATAAGTGCGACGCATCCATGGCCAACGCAGCCTGAGAGCGTGGCCACAGTGTCTTAGGTCCACAATTCCATGGCCTCCCATTATGGGAGTCCCATATATGACAGACACTTGCCCCGGAGACCGTCCCCGCACCGCACCAGATGAAGTCTCGACGAAGCTTGTCAATGCATTCCATGGCCCAAGAAGAAAGGCACAACACAATTGCCATGTGTACCGGTATCGACGACATGGTGCACTTGACCAGATTCTTCCCGCAATGTTTAGCAAGTTGCCCTTCCACAGAGGTATACGAGCTGCAATGGCACCAATGAGTGTCTACTAATCTCCTCTCCTCGGCTTGAAGATGGAAAGAGGAATGCCCCAAATAGCGCCTGGGGAACTCTTTTCTCTTTTTGCTGTTTCTCATGTACCCCCACACGGGCACACCTAAAGATGTGCAACGGGCCGGCCCATCCCGGCATGGCATGGGCCCATGCTAGGCATGACCTGCTATGGCACGCACCTATTTGGCCCATGGGTCGCCATGCCGTGCCTCCATAGGCCACCGTGCCCCGCTCGTTGGCCTAGGCACCCGGCTGCGTGGGCCCGATTTCCGTGCGGGCCAGCGAAGAGCATGGGGCCCAATGGCACCCCAGGCCGGCCCAAGGCCCGGAGAGAGGGAGGAAGGAGACGTCGGCCGTAGTGCTCCAACTGCCGCTGGGGGCGCTGCCGCCCGCTACCGTTGCTCGAAGCCGACCGGTGCTGCTGGAGGTGTGGAGGAGGAGGACATTGGCAGTGTTGATGGAGGTGAGGGAGGAGGCCGTCGGCGGAGCTCGGCGACGAGGAGGGCAGCAAAGTGGGGTGGTGGCTCGATGGCGCCGCACCGGGACGGGTGCGCGAAGAGGCGACCACGGGGATGGGCGAGCCACTCCACTTCCACCACGTGCTCACTCACAGCCGCTCTCTAGAGAATGGGGAGCCGACGACGTCGTGGGAAGGAAGGCCGGGAGGGGGAGGCGACGCCGTGGGGATGGCAGAGGCGGTGCAGTGGGGATGTGAGAGGCGAGTGGGGATGAGATGGGCCAAGTGGGTGGCAGAGGGAAATTAGTTAGGGTTACACAGCCTGAGCTCATAGCAAGCCTTTGTGTAGTAGCCGAGCCTCAGACGTGCCTGTGTCAATTTTCGTGCCAGACCGTGCCGCCTGGCATGCCTGCCCTTAGCCTAAGCACGGCCTCCTTTGTGCTTCGGACGTGCACAGGCACTTGCACAAAACGGACTGGGTTGTGCCGTGCTCAGGCTGGGCTAAAAGGCCGTGCTTCAGGCCTGGCCGAAAGCACTTAGGCACACCACAACACAACACAAAATCAACCAATTAGTTCAGATTATCCATGTCACTAGTGGTCTCAGTTTGCACTTGCACCTGCACCCAACGTCCCAACCCCATCCCAGTTCCCGCCTTCGATTCTACTTTGTGAAAATTGTTAAGTCAGCCATATTCGCCGTGACACGAACCAGAAACAATCGTGTCCTAAACTCTACTAAGACGACTTCGTACCTGAGCTCAGCTCATACATGCACGAGTTTTTTTCCACGGACATATATACCCACAAAATAGCTGTGACAGTGACACTTTCCGTGGTCTTGATGGTGGAACTATTTTTCGAAATAATTTACTTATTGCTTTTGCGGGAGGCAACACCGAGAGTGTTTGTAGTTAGGAACATCGTTCACCAAACGTTGACAGAAACGTGGTTAGGCCGCGGCCTTCGGATAAACCCAAAACATCATCCTCATCAGTGACGTCCGCTCGCATTGACGCACGGCACCCAGCTGCCCGGCCGCGGCACCGTGCGATCGAGCCAAGTTGTCACGTCGACAAAATCGAGCGGCCGTGGCCTGTGGCGCCGATCCAAGCTTGCTCTATTCCGGGTGCCAGGGACGCTTGTTTCCAGCAAACCCAGCGGCGGCCGTGGAAGCGTGTCGTTGCAGCCAGAGCCAGCATGGCAGCATCCAACAGGCAGTGAGCGTATTCATGCCGCGCCGCCCCGGTCGAAAACCACGCGCGGCCCACCGTCCGCCGGGTCTGTGCTGTACTCGTACCATACCATACATAAATCTCCCGGCTCCGTTTCCCCTTCCGAACCATCATCGGCCACCCATCGTCGTAGAATTCCAACCTGCTGCCACTGCTCCAACCACTAGACCATCCATCCATCTTCTGCACGTAAAAAGCTAGCAGCACTAGCACACCACCATTTCCGCCGCCGGTTCTGACTCATGGCTTCCATCGTGCTCCTGCTGTCAGAGCTGCTGGGCGGTGAGAGCGCCAGCGTGCTGGCGGCCGAGCGCTACATGGGCGGCCACCCGAGCCTGCTTCTGGGTGAGTTTCGGCCGGCCGTGACGGACGCGCCGGCGCCGGCCAAGCTGAGCCAACGGCCGCCGGTGGAAGACCACCACGCTGCGTCCGCGTCCACCGGGAAGAAGGCCAAGGAGGAGTCGTTCGAGGACCTCGCCGTGTCCAGGATCGCGGTCGACGGCATCATGTGGCCTTGAAGGAGAGAGAGTTGAGCGACTCTCAAGTGTGTGCCAGATTTTAATTTGGGCCTAATTGTTTCTTGCTCTGTTCGTTGCGTAACGCATTGCTTCCGGTTCTTTCAATTTGTTGCATTTACAGCGTGTAAATATGAATGAAAAAAAAAATATGTGTTGTTGAATTGTAGCCGGGCTTTGTCATGTCAATTTTCCCCAAGGACGTGGTCTGAGTCTTGTAGTTTGCCGTTAATTTAACAGGCTTTCCAAGGGAGATGCTGCTGTTCTTTTTCTTTGTCCTCACGCAGGAGGAGGATATATAAAGACTAAGAGAGTAAAAAATGTACCTCTAAGCTCAAATGCTTAAAACCCATTAGGCCATCTTTTTTATTTCTTTCAATAAAAATCAAGGTACTCTCTTTGTCCAATAAATAAATAAATAAATCAATTTTCAAACTGAAAATTTGTCTCCAAAAGTTTGAAGGTGAGCGGTTCACCGATTCACATTGATCTCTCTCGTAGTATGGGTTGTATTTAACGCAACATTTGTCTCTTATGCTTTGCTATTGGGTGCACACACACACACACGATAGGTGGCACGACCGAGCGACGTTTACTATATGGGACACAACAGGAGCCAGAGCATGACACGAGCCTGGTGGATCTGCCGGTAGACTCGCCTCCGCTTCCTCGCTCATGTACCGCAACCGAGCCCGAGTACGAGCCCGATGGATCCACCTCCGCCTTCTATGGCAGCGATAAGGATAGGTGGTGCTTACATGACAGAGATGCCTCTTCCTCTAGCGACATTGGCAGGGATGGTATCTCGTGGTTCCTAAGAACAAGGTGCCCACCACCGGATAAACAAGAAACTTGTCTCCTGCTCCACGAGTAGACCCGTCGCTAATGAGCGGACCGCCTCTTCTTCCTCGCCGAGCCCCACTTTTATCCTCCTAATTCTCGTGGAGCTTGACCATGTCCATGAGTTCTCCCATATAATCTAATATATACCAAACGCTAAGATTTTTTTCTCCTTATGATTTTTATAAAAACTTCTTTGTGGAAGAATCCAGCTTTAGTTTCAAAGTGAAGTCAAGAAAACTTGTCCTAAACAGGACCATTATCACTCTTCTAGGTATGGGCGACGACTATGGAAGTGTGTCTTTAAAAAATTTTACTATAGCAAATAGCACCCTAAGGGGTATGGACCTTTCATAACTTTGGACTGATTTTGATTTTGAGTGTCCTGGACCTAAATGGCACACACCCACAAGTTCAAGGGGTGCCATCACATTTCACTTATCTATTCTATAAAAATAAACCATATAAAAGATAAACAAAGCTAATTACTTGTATATCAAAACATCAATTATTTGATATAATAAATAACTTAATAACATCTCTATATAAATTCAGGCTGAAATGGTCAAAAGTTTTTACACTAAATGTGTGACGATTTATGATGTCCTTAAAGACCGCCACATCATGTGTGTGACATGACACCGTGGTGGGTGCAGGTGAATTGAATCGCTCTTTAGCCATCACCACCATAGTAATTTCTCTCATCCACCATAGTTTTCGTTCTCTTGTCTCGTTGAGATGTCGCTGCGCCGCAACACTGTTGGTTGATAACCATATTTCGATTACCAAAACGTAGACAAGCCAAAATTTGGCGGCTATTGATTTGCTATCAAACTTTGCTAAAATTTCACAATTAGAATGCCAAATTTATGGCAATTTTACCGTTTTCTTGCCAAATCTTTAGCACGTGAACTTTTGACCAGCATCCAGCCGTGTCTCGTGTGCCTCTCACCAAATTCGAAATGGATTTGCTCAAAAGAAAAGGCCAAAATTCGCAATGGAACCCCCAGACCCCACCGGCATTATCTACGGAAATGCTTCTGCCCAAAAAAAAAAAAAAAAAAAAAAAAAAATTCACCCGGAACTGCTCCCACGCGGGTGACACTGATCAGCTGCCACACGGGATCTTCTTTCACGGCCTAGGCGTACCGGGGACGGTGCCGCACTCTCTCACTGACATCCCCGGACAGAGGAGACGATCCCCACCTCACAGTGCGTTGAGCGCATTGCTCGTGCTATTTGGCGGCCGCGGCGCCTGACGGCGTGAGCGGGCAAAGCAGAGAAGGCGGAGGCAGGCAGAGCCGCCTGCCGACGCCGCGGCCTCCTCGTCTGTCCCAGCTCGCAGCAGCCAACGGCGACGGGTGGGGAGAGGCGGCATTGGCAATACGGGGCGGGGGAAGAAGCTGTGGAGCGGAGGGCGGAGAGAGGCCACGCCGTCCGCGGTCTCCGGGTCCGTCACCGCTGCTTCCGGCCACGCCGGGGCCGAGGAAAAACGAGAGGAATCGAGGGAGCCCCTTCGCGAAGGTTCCGGAATGGTGGTAAGACTTCCTTTCTGTCCCCTTCCATGTATTGTGGAACCTTCGCGATGAACGCTGGGGTTTTCTACTCTGGATGAACGCTGGGGTTTTCTCCCTCTCTGCTGCTCAATGTTGTGGCTTTCTACTCTGGATCAACGTTGGTGTTTTTCCCCCTTTCTCCTGCTCAACGCTGGGGTTTTCTACTCTGGATCAACGTTGGGTTTTTTCCCCCCCTTTTTGCTGCTCAACGCTGGGGTTTTCGTAACACTGGATCGTGTTGGAGCCTGCATTTTTTATGCTATTTCGGGATGGATGGTGTTTTGATGCTATTGTTGGTCGATCGAGCCTTCGGGATGCCTGATGTTTAGTTCTTAATTCGTGTCACAGCACTTGGTTAGCGTTAGCGACAGTGATAGCAGTGACAGCTTCCAATGGGATTGTGATGACAATGGGGAGGAGGCAGCAAGCTTCATCGCTGCTGTTGGTGCCAGTTCATCAGCAATGGTATCAACGAACTCTGATGCTCCAGGCCCATCGACACGGGTAATCCAGCTAACTGATCTGTGCATATGTAACGATGTGTGAACTCCGCAGCTAGTTGTTCTTCAGTTCATGTTAGCTCAAGGGGTGTTCAAACCATTTTGAGAGGTGGTGTGTGTGTGTGGTTGGGTTGGTGGGGATATATATGGTAGTCATGAACAGAAACAGGATCATGATTAGTGTATAGCGACACAAACACTCTCAATGTTACTTTTACCTTGTTTCTAGTGGCTACAGTTGTAATATTTCTGTTTATTTGTGGTGCTGATTTGAAGGTTGCTAATGGCAATGGAAACGCTGGACCATCTGCCTCTTTGGTTCAGAAGTATATGGACATGGGTTTCACAAAAGAGATTGTTCTGAAGGCCATGAAGGACAATGGTACTTAGCTAATAACCCATTTCTTCTCATTTACTTAGATTCTAGGTGATTTTATATACTCTATCTGACAGCTGCTTTTTCTTTCAGGGAATAATGGAGCAGATTCATTAGTTGAGCTTCTTCTTACTTACCAGGTATTCATTTGTGTCGCTACTTCTATTAGTTATTCTTTGATGATGTTTGTTGCATGGTGTCAAAGAGGATTTGTATTTATAAAGCGATGCCAAATGCAGGCACTAGGCAATGATCTCAAAGTGGATAACGGCTTTGCTTCTGGTTGTGTCCCTCATACTGTTGACGATAGTGATGATGATAACATTCTTGAAAACTGGGATGATGAGGATGCTGGTGGTACAAGCATCGAGGCTGCTAACTCTGTTGATGATTCTGGAGACGAGGTATTTTGATGCACCCCTTTCGTGACTGTATGCGTTCTCTATTCTTGAGGAACCTGCTATGTATTTAGTTTGCTTGAATCATATATACTTCTGCATTAAACTTGTTTAAAATCAATCCAGTAAATAGACTACTTATCCCAAAGACCATAAGGTTCCTTACTTTTACTTGCACTTGTTCCTTTGGTTTCAAATAGCTGTTAGCTACGTAGTTGTATTTAAAAGCCAATCTACTTTGTTTTTCCTTATATTGTGGGACAACTAGGTTCTTTTAGGCAAAACAACATGTTCCCATGAAACCGAAATCTTTAATTTGTAAGAAAAACATATTCGATAGTTGTGTCAATCAAAAAAACTTGGAACTATTAAGCGTTTCATCTTATGTGTATGACTAGAACACTCTTGTTGGTGACATTCTTGAACAAGACACGACCATGGACTAACAAATGATTGAATGAATTTCCAAAATTGTTTGTGGTTCGTTAATGATTTATTTCTTATTTTGTATATCTGACGTTCGTTTCTTTTTTTTTACTTAAGTTTGTTGTACTGTACCCCCTCCCTGTAATAGCATTCTCTCCTACTGTTTTAAGTCACAAAAAAAAACTCTAGTTATGGGTTATAATCTATTTCCTTTTAGATACTTATGCAAATTGCTCATTGATCCTGAGAATTGGAGGCTCTGTAGTGCAGCAACATTCCTGTTCAACTCTATTATTAAATTGTACTTTCTGGTGTTTGGCATGTGGCATGTGACTCCATGTAGCTGAGAGATGATTGAATTGTTTTCCTAAAATTATCCATAGTTATGATACTTTCCATTTTTATACACAATTACAAGAATTGTTGTTTTTGTCCTTTGGTTGCAATCCTAGTTTATGTAGCTTGTCAACTGTATTCTCAGTGCTTTCCTGTGCTTGCTACACAGGATTTCTTACATGAGATGTCACAGATGGACGAAAAGTTCATTCCTTAGTTACAATGGGGTTTCCTGAAGACGAGGCTGCACTGGCTATTACTAGATGTGGTGTGCTCTCTGAGCCTTTGTTCCATGCTCCTCTATTTGCCTCAGATTCCTCAGCAAAATAAACATCAATTTCCATCCTTTTTTTAGCACATCAGTTTCCAACCTTGAAAGTAGGATATGCTTTCATATAGAATAAATTAGTTGAATAATAACGTTGTCATATTTGATTATATGTCATACTTTCTATTGTTTTATCTCTGGATTTTGATAGTTTTCCTCAAATGCATTAAGTTGGAACTCGTAAAATGGCTGCAATCTTGAACTGAGATAACATAGAATGGTTGATTATTTCTAAGCTTGATTTACCGTTTACATCAAGTCTTGTTTAACCAGTTATATTCAAATCTGAAGTCAAGGCATTTAGACATGCTCATAGGAATTATCCTCCAATGAATAGATGTAAGCCTTTGATTCTATGAACAACAAGTATCCAGATGTTCATTCAAAGCAGGCAACCAACAGTTTATTATTATTTTTTGGTCAGAATATTTTAATTGCATTTGCTGTCAAATAAAACTGTTTTTGCATGTTGCATGCAACTTGTACCACTCAGATTTTGTCCTTTTCCCTGTTTTATTTTAATTTATCTTTAGAGTTTATTATTTGACCTTATCAAAGTATGCCCCAGATGCCCCTATTCACTGATCATGCACCTTACGCCATCTACTGTCGCCTGTGGTTTAAAAATTGCTCAGGGCACGATGCATCTATTGCTGTTCTGGTGGATTCAATATATGCTTCACAGACTGATGGTTACCGTGGCAGTTTGTTTGACTATGAGGTTCGTTTTAGGTGAACTGTCCATACAAGTCTGCAATATGATTTAGTTCTAATTTAATGGTCTGATAATGGAAATGTGTTTGTAATACTGCAGGATAATTCCTATGGAGGGAGAAACAATGGAAGGTTCATGGATGGGAACAAAAAAAGGAGAAAGGGATATGAAGGTCAAGCACAGAGAAGTAGAGGCCCATCAGATGGTAGCTGTGAAGAACCAATGTCTCTCCCAAATCCAATGGTTGGATTTAGCTTGCCAGACCAGCACACAAGACCAGTGGACAGATCAGTGCCTTCACAAGCTATGGGTCCACCATTCTTCTACTACGAGAATGTTGCTTATGCTCCAAAAGGCGTCTGGGCTAAGATATCAAGATTCCTGTATGATATTCAGCCGGAGTTTGTGGACTCAAAATACTTCTGTGCTGCTGCCAGGAAAAGAGGTTATATACACAATCTGCCACTTGAGAACAGGTCACCTCTCCTTCCCATACCTCCAAAGACAATATTCAAAGCATTTCCTCATACCAAGAGGTGGTGGCCATCATGGGACCCAAGACGACAGTTCAATTGCCTCCAAACAGTTCCATCTGGTGCACAGCTGTTAGAGAGGATTCGTGTAGTGCTTAGAACCAGTTCAGATCCACCTTCTCCAAGTGTTCAGAAGTTTGTGTTGAATGAGTGTAGGAAATGGAATCTCATTTGGGTTGGCTTAAACAAGGTTGCTCCTCTAGAGCCTGATGAGATGGAGTTTCTGCTCGGCTTTCCAAAGGATCACACCAGAGGTGTCAGCAGGACAGAGAGGTATCGGTCTCTAGGAAATTCATTTCAAGTTGATACTGTTGCTTACCATCTCTCGGTCCTTAAGGATATGTACCCACAAGGCATAAATGTACTGTCTTTATTCTCTGGTATTGGAGGAGCAGAGGTGGCTCTCCACAGGGTTGGTATACGCATGAAGACAGTTATTTCAGTAGAGAAGTCTGAGGTCAATAGGACTATTTTGAAGAGTTGGTGGGATCAGACGCAGACTGGTCAGTTGATTGAGATTAGTGATGTGCAGACACTGACATCTGAGGAGATTGAGGCATATGTTAGAAGAATCGGTGGGATTGATCTTGTGATTGGTGGTAGTCCCTGTAACAACCTCGCTGGGAGCAACCGTCACCACAGAGATGGTTTGGACGGCGAACAGTCTTCATTATTCTACCACTATGTTAGGATCTTAAACTCCGTCAAGTCCATCATGGAGCGTTTTTAGTTTTTAGAATCTTTTGTTTTGCTTCTAGAATTGCAGCATCTTTTCTTTTGATCAAACTTGTGAATGATTGGAAGGGTGACTGGTGTAATTCTCATTGCTGTTGGTAACTCTCATGTCACTCTAATTCAGGGCTACTTTGAATTTAATCTCCTTTTGTGATCAATGCAAATTGATGTTGGTGCAATTCTCTGTGGCACTGTTTGTTGATCAATGCAAATTGATGTTGGTTCAGTAGCACTTTGCAGTTCTGATGCTTTGCTTTTTTTTAGTTTTTATTTCAGAAATCTGCTGGACTACCTATATGCATCACATTACCAGATGAGACGGGTACTCTCAGTCTCATCAGATTAGGCTTATATACACTTGAACTGCAGAATCAGTCGCTTAATTAGTATAAACTTCAATTTGTTGAATGATTGCTTCCAGGTCAGCCCTGGATTTATGAATGTGCTCATGACAGCCATACTGAATGGGCAAAAATGTTACTGACTGCATTCTCTACTGAATTTGGTTATGGCATGGATTTTGAAATCTTGTGAATACTACCTGTTGTCTCCGAGCCCAGCTCCTGCAAACATGAATTTTGGTTATGCGATAATCTGGATCCTGGGCAAAAGATTGTTGTACAGCAATCAGTTGCAATTAATTTTTTTTCGACAGCACCAATAGAAGATTGCTATACAGCAACTCCAGTCACCGCCACAGGGTCAATCACAGTTTACAGCTTGTGTCTAGATAGCAAAAATGTAATTACAGTCATGTACTGATCAGACACTTAGATCACTGAATCGCAGTTTACAACTCTCCTGTATTTTTTTTTTCTCAATTCATTTATCCTCAATCCAGGAGCAGTAAGGTGCTGCTTGGTGGGATGAGATGTCACTTGGTGGCAATTTCTGTACATTTACTGTCTTCCAGACCTATATACTTTCTGTTATTTGGTGAGAGGAGCATGTCCTTGTTATCAGTTTACTTGCTGTTATCAGTCTAAATGGTCATATCTGATCTTTCTGGAAGAGCTGCAGCTTGAACTGAAAGGCACAGTATACCGCATTTTCTTCTCAAAGGATTACTATTGTTGTTGCGCAACCCTATATATATGCTTTGTCATGAACTGAATGTTTGCATGTAATTCCCAGCACTGCCATAACTATTATTCAGAGTTGTTTGGTATGTATACCTCACCAGATAACTATGAAAAGTTGGAACACCTCTTTTTTATCTAGAAATCTAGAATCTAAAATTCACATCACTATCTAGAATAACTATGAGAATGAGATCCAAATGGGCTTTTGCCTCTGCTAGCTAAGACTAGTAGACAGGTTGTGAGTTGAGAATGCAAGAGGCATTGATAGACTGAGAAACTTCTCAGGGAATACTTGATTTATTTTGTTTCTCAGGGAATCTAAAATGCATGCGAAGGCTACACAATTTTGTTTCAGTGCATCCTTACAAAGAAGAAACAGTTCGTCTAGAACTTCTCAGGGAACACTTGATTTACATTGCTAGACTGAGAAACTGAACAACTTTGATTCATGCAAAGTATCTTTGTACTACCAATGAAATCTATATCAGAAAAATGGTTCCAAATAAATACTGAAAGCAACATATGAAATACCATAGCTGACAGATGGTTCCAAATAGGGGCTTAATTGGACAGTAGATATATACAATCCAGATATGAACAGTAGGTAAATGGCAACTGACGATACCGTTCATACTAGCAAGAAATACTCAATCACTTATACTTTTTTTTAGTTTTAATACAATAAGGTGAGCTTGTTTACTCAGTGTCAAAGTAAGGAACATCTTCCTGACAAACGTAAAAGGCAAAACAACAAATTACACTTTGAAATGGAGGGAGTAAACAGAACATGCTCCTTGAAGCTCAACGCCTAATCCTGCCTTGTTTCTGCTGAAGCAAGTGCCAATTGGAGCAAAAATTCAACTGAGGCTAGTGCCAATTGAATTAGAGAGCTTCAGCCTGATGATGGAGCAAGCTTTATTCCTTGAGGAAACATATTTCCACTCCCTGGTGATGGAGCTGCAGCCTGAGGTCTTCTATGACAGATATTGAATCAGAGAGCTGTAGCTTCGCTTGTCGTGGGAAAAACGCAACAAGTTGTATGTCCTAGTGCTGCAACTTGGCTTGTGGCAAAAAAAAAAAAAAAAAAAAAGCTGGATTACTGAACTCAGCTTTCATTGAACTCAACTTTGATTACAAATTACAGATTACAGAAATTCACTGAACTCAGGTTTCATTCATTGAACTGAAAAGCTAGATTACAGAAACTCCACGCCAATAAAAATAAAAACTTGCAGCAACCTGGAAGACTGAACTGAAAGCTACAACTAATACTGAAAGGCTGAATTGAAGTACCATGGATAAAAACTCCACTGAACAGAAACTCCACAGAACTGAAAGGATGATGAAGCAAGCTGGATTCAGAGAACTGTGAAGGCAAAGTGATGCTGCCCTTGCTGTGGTTCATGAGATCGTAAACTTCAATCTACAACAAATAATCCAACATGGCCTTGAGATCTAGCATGACCTTTGGATCATTCAAGAACATCCAACCAAGTTTAAGAAAGTAATCTTTCAAATGAACACAAAGTTTGAAACTTTTTTCCCCTTTGGATCATTCAAGAACATCCAACCAAGTTTAAGAAAGTAATCTTCCAACTGAACACACATTGAACACCGACTGAGTTATTCGATAAACACGCACTCATACACTCTGATTCCAAAGACTGTAAGCAGTGTATCTATGTTTTTCAACGGTTGAACCGAGAATTAATATATTCCTTGCTGCAGAGTAATCATGCCGCCGACAACTGAAAACAGCGGAAGTTCATTGCGTGGCTACGCTAGGAGGGTACCAGTCATCACAGTAACACCTTCTCCCTGATTCGCACTCTCCTGCCTGCAGCTTCTAACTCCAGGTAGAGTATTCCACTCCGTGGATTGCCTGGTGACAAAAGAATGAATCAAAAAACCAATCTGATGATTATCAAGGAAATACTAAAGTGTTGCAAAATCATACTTGAAATGCCATCAGTTTGTGTTTACCCAGCTTCCCGCCCCAATAAGGTGCTAATACACAATGCGCACTGCCACAAACTGGATCCTGACAAAACATAGTGATTAGGGGTTAGGCTGCAGTAGGAATTTTGTAAAACTAACACAAGGAGAGAAACCAGAACGGAATTTCCTAAATTGACAGGACCAGGAGAATCGGAGATTGAACCCGCCACAAACATTTGTATTTCACTATGGCAAAAATAGTATATTTTTTTTTTAAAATGCAGCAACAAGATATTCTAATTCGATGATAGCATATTCTCTGCTATGTATATATAAACTGGAACATTGAAACCATGATGGAATGACATTGTATCGTGATACAGAATAACTATTCTGATGCACAGAATATGTATGGCTTCTGGTTAAGGGTCAATATGCGTCTCTAATTGAGAAAAAGGAAGCCACAAGAGGTATACAATCATGTAGACAACATCCATAGTAGACAGGCAGGAAAGTTAAGCATTCATGAGGTACCATAAAGGTACATCATGAGGTCACAAATTCTCCTATGCATATTTGATACTAGAATGTATTTTAAGTTTATATTAGCAATCTTACCTCCTCAATGTATATATTTTGGATTGGACAAAGAGTATGGCATCACCTCAGGTACCCCAAATTTTGGGCAGAAGAAACGAGTGAAGAAGTCATAACCAGATCCAGCAGGCGCTGGCCCTGTAACAATAATTCCTCTGCCGGAACATATTTTGATTTCAGGAATGTTAGGAATGATATCGGCAACCTCTTTTTCCTGATGAAAGCTCCACCTGAAAGCCAAGTCATATTTTCTCTTCATGAATTATCTGAACAAAACTGAACTACCTCATTAGCACCCTTATTTATCTTTCTCTCATTACCTCTAACTTAAAAACTGTATGCTGCCTACAAATAATCTTAGAGCTGCTGCATCTAGGTTTATGATGCTGCTGAAAAATTGTTTGGAATATCTGATATCCTGATATCTCCATTCCTGGACAAGGAAAAGATCATGGTAGTAATCCATTTCCACGTCGGTAAATTTTGGATACAATGCTTGGCCATCGAGTGCATTGCTATTTTACTAGGCAGGCACCTACTACATCAGTAGCATTGACATTTCAAGCAGGAAAGCGAAATAAGAGTTAGGAGAATTACAATGACGACGAAGTCACCAGTTGACTTGTGAACGCTGACAATGGAGGCTCCGTTCAGGGTCTCGGGATGGGCGGCAGCTCGGAAGGGTGGTAATCAACAAGGTCAATCATGGGGAAATCCAGCTCGATGAACAGTTTCCAGTCGCCTGACACGCCCGTGCTCTCAGGCGCAGGAACCGCGGGGCGGCGCCGGACGCGGAGGAGTCATCCCGGAGGAGGAAGGCGGTCTCGGAGATGTTGAACTCGGCGGCGACGGACTGCATCCACTGCTCGTCAGCGGCGGGGTTGCCCTTGAACGGCTCCGCAGTGAAGGCGTCAACCTGCGACGATCGCGGCGAGTCGGCGACGATGTCAGGCCTCCTGCGAGTCAGATAAGAAGAGGGAGGTAACTACTGACCACTGCGTACTGGATGCCATCCTTGTCCATCCCGGCGACGAAGGAACAGCTCCGGGCTCCGGGGCTATGGCCGCCGCCGGCTGCTGCTCCTGCTACTATTTCCTATGGCGGTCTTTGGAAGGTCGAACGGGTGACAAAAAACAGTGTAGTGCTGACTGCGAACTGTTGCGATCAGTAGTGACGACATCGAGCGTGTCGCCTCAAGATGTACTGAAATAGGATATCAACTGCAACTACTGCCTCGGTCAAAAAAAAAAAAAAAAGTTTTGTTTTAGACTAACGTCATGGTTGGCCATATGTCTTATTCAATTTTTTTATATAAATATTATTTATATTACTAAAACTTATTTTGTCATTTGAAATATTTTAATAATGATTTATTTATTTTACAATTATGCAAATATTTTTGAAAAAGACTAATGGTCAAACGCGATTTCTGAAAGTTAGAAACATCACTCGGAGTGCCGAGTACACAGGGTCACTACAGAAAGAAAGTACGAAGACACGATAAAGAAAAAAAGTTTCTCTAACTCCACCTACAAAGAGACGTTTGCCGTCGTTCACTAGGTATCTATTCTCAGCTTGTTGCCAAGTGTTTATCTATAGGATCATCCATACCAAGCGTCAAACATGTTTGGGCCTATTCTCAGCCTATTGCCAATTGTTTACCAATGTAGTCATCCATACTAAGCGTCAAAGAGGTTTAGTGTTGAGATTTGAAGTTATTCAAAGCGTGGTTACAATTTAGATGAAAATTTGTTCCTAGATAAATGTAGTGTATTTCAGAATGCTTATACCGTGTTAATGTCAGCTATTATCTATAATTCTTCTTTGGTAGGGGAAAAAAACTACATGGTCACTAGGGACTAGCGGAAATCTCACAGAAATTAAACTGCATCACTAATTTGGGAGCCAAGAAATGCCTCCTTGGGCATCATAACAAATCAAAGGAAGTTTTGTTGCCCGTAAATCTAGTTAGTTCATTGCTCCAATTCAAGGCAATGCAAACTGAAAATCTCACGACTGAGTTATTCCAGAAACACAGACTCGTACACTCTGATTCCAAAGACTGGAAGCAGTGTATCTAACGTCCTTTCGACAGGTGAAATGAGAATTAATCTACTCCTTGCTGCAGAGTAATCAATGCCACACAACCAAACTGAAGATAGTAGAAGTTCATTGAGCGGGCCTATGCTAGGAGGGTACCAGTCATCACACTGACAGTTTCTCCCTGAATTCGAACTCTCCGGCCTGCAGCGTCTAACTCCAGGTATAGTATTCCACCACGACGGGATGCCTGGTAACATAAGAATGAATTCAAAAGCCAATAGATAGATGATTGATCAAGGAAACACTAAAGTGGAGCAAGAACGTACTTGAAATGCCGTCAATTTGTGTTTCTCCAGCTTTCCACCCCAATAAGGTGCTAATACACAATGTGCACTGCCACAAACGGGATCCTGTCAAAACATAGTGATAAGAGGGTTAGGCTGTAGTTAGAATTTTGCAAAACTAACACAAGCAGAGAAACAAAATCAGAATTTAGCCCCACGAGAAGAGGGCATTGTAGCAGCCACAAACATTTGTAATTTACTACTCAAAATAGTAATAAAACAATAAGATATTCCAATTCCACGATAACATATTCTCAGTGAGGTAAGGATTGTTATGTATGTTGTATGTATAAACAAGACCAATGAAACCATACTTGTAAGGTGCTTAATGCCTTATTGGAAGGAGTTAATGTGATTGTATCATGTAAAGATTGGTTATTCACTTATTCTAATAAATTATTCTCCATGTAAATAATATGTATGGCTTATCATATCAGGTTAAGGATCAAATAAGTTTTTCCAACCAAGAAAAGGAAGTCAAAAGAATATAGTTACATGGTGTTTATTACATGCTGTAGTCAAAAGACAGCTTTGGAGTCTAAAGCATCCATGGTAGAGCATTAATGAGGTATAAAGGTACATCATAACAGCAATCACAAAGTATCCTATACATATTTGATACTCTATTTTTTTATGTTTTATGTTAAGCAACCATAGCTCCCCCAACGTATATATTTTTTGGACAGACGGTATGGCATTACCTCATCTATCCCAAATTTTGGGCAGAAATAGCGGGTGAAGAAGTCATAGCCAGATCCAGCAGGCGCTGGCCCTGTAACAATAATTCCTTCGCCAGAACACATTTTGATTTCATGAATGTTTGGAATGATATCAGCAACCTCTTTTCCTGATGAAAGCTCCACCTGAAAGCCAAATCAGATTCTCTTTTCATGAGGTACCTGAACAAACTGCACTCCCTCATTCACCACTCTCGTTTATCTTTGTTTCATTGCTTCTACGAAAACTTCATGTAGCCTACAAATAATTCTAGTGCTGTTGTACCTAGAATTATCATGTATTTGAAATTTTTCTGGAATCTTTCCATCCATTTTCATGTTGGTAAATTTTGGATATAATGTTTGGGCATCAAAGTAAGTACATTACTAGGCAGGCGCCTACATCAGTAGCATTGAGGCGAAATAAGGATTAGGAGGATTACAATGAGGTCACCGGCCGTCGTTGACTTGTGAACGCTGACAATGGAGGCTCCGTTCAGGGTCACGGGGATGGACGGCAGCTCGGACGGATGGCAATCAACAAGGTCAATCATGGGGAAATCCAGCTCAATGAACAGTTTCCCTCGCCTGACTCGCCCGTGCTCTCCGGCGCAGGAAGCTTCTTGGCCGTAAGAATCCCCGACTTGGTCGAGAACTCGATGAGCGTCTCCTGCTCCGCGAGGACGGATGTGAAGAGGAAGTGGGCGGAGGCCAGCGTCGCGTGGCCGCAGAGCTCGACCTGGAACGGCGATGTGAAGAGGAAGTGAGCTGGCCGAGACCGAATTACTTTGCAGATGTGCGACGATGAGTCGGTCGGGTGGGTACCTCAGCGGCGGGGTGAACCACCGGAGCTGGAACCGCGGGGCGGCGCCGGACGCGGAGGAGTCCCGGTCCCGGACGAGGAAGGCGGTCTCGGAGAGGTTGAATTCGGCGGCGACGGACTGCATCCACCGCTCGTCAGCGGCCTTGGCGGCGTCCTCGTCCTCGAGGAGGCACACCGCGGCGGGGTTGCCCTTGAACGGCTCCGCCGTGAAGGCGTCTACCTGCGACGACCACGGCGATGATGTCAGCTATCCTGCGAGTTGGGAGCATCGGTCACCTCCAAGAGAGTAGTATTACTGACCAATGCGTACTGGATGCCGTTCTTGCCCATTCCTGCGACGAAGAAACAGCTTCGGGCTCCTGTGCTATGGCCGCCGCCGGCTGTTGCTCCTAGCTACTCCTTCCTATGGCCGGTCTTCCAAAGGTCCAACGGGTAGCCGTCTGCAATTTGTGCGCATGATGATGATGACTAAAACACCAGTGAGTGCGTTCTGCTGACTGGTGAATGTTGCGATCAGCAGTGACGACATCGAGCTTGTCGTCTCTCGAAAATGTACTGCTCCCTCCGTCCCATCGAGTTTGTCACCGGATTCCGTCTTGTCTTATTCGATCTTACGTCTTATTCAAATTTTTTTGCATAAATATAATTTATTTTGTTACGACTTATTTTATCAATGAAGATACTTGAATCTTGATTAATTTATTTTATTATTTGTATAAATATTTTGAATAAGACGGATGGTCAAACACATGAAGTTTAAAAGTCAAAAACGACGAACCCCATGGGACGAGAGGGAGTAGATACCAACTGCAAGGTCGCTGGGGACTACCGAATTCTCACCGAAGTTGAACTGCATCACTAGTTTGAGAGCCAAGAATGGCTCCCTTGGGCATCAAACCAAATCCACAGAAAGTTGTTCGGATCTATTTTATGTTATTTGTCCGGCTGTGGGGGGCGTTGGGGCCCGACTGCGGGCTTCCCAGGCGACGACGGCAACGGCCCCACCCTCCCCTTACAAGCGATCTCCCTCCCCTCCCCGTCCCCCTCCAATCCAACAACAAATCCGAGTTCCGCAGACTCGGATCTCTTGCGGGTGTGTGGAGCTTCACCTCCTTCACCCCTCCATCCATGGCCGCCGCGCAGCCATGGACTCGATCTGGCGAGCCCTACGATGCGGCCGTCCTCGTCGGTCTTTGTTACGCCCTGCGGATCCGGCGTCGGCCCGGCGTTCGCAGCCGGCGTAGTAAGCGGCGCATGGCGGATCTTTGCCAGCGGCGCCCTTCGCGTCAGCCCGCCGTTGTTGCGCCACACGCCTAGCTCGCGCGGCGGGATCTCCCGCCGCCGCCACCGAAGCCCACCACCACCGGAAGCTCGGTCCCCGGGCGACCGGAAGTCGCCCCCGCCGCCGCCGCCGCCGTCGGCGCCGAGACTTGCCCACACCACCGCCGCCCCTTCAGTTGATGGTGCCGTCCCAGACGCCTCGGCGACGAGGACGACGTGTGTGGGGTCGAGACGGAGGATGTCGCATGCCTTGGGTACTCCGCCGAAAGGGTCGAGATGGGGACTAGAGGGGGGGGGGGGTGAATAGTCCCTATTAAAAACTAATCGCACCGGCTAACCTAAACAAATGCGAGAAAAAAACTTATCGGTCTAGCCAAGACTTCACCCCTCTAACTAAGACTCTAAATCACCTCACAAAAGATCCTACACAAGAAGAGTGAGGTGACAAGTCGAGCTTGAGCTCCTAATCAATTCTAATGCAAGGTCACACAAACCTAAGCACTAGTACTTTAAGCAAGGGTGAGCTCCTACACGGTTCTAGTAAGCAAAAGCACAATGTAACTAAACAAGCTACACAAGCTAGATAGTTACAATTACTCTACTCAAGCACAAGCACAATGTATATATGAATGTAAGAACAAGGCTTGAGATGAAGAGATTGCAAACCACCGCTGAAGTGTGGACACACGATGACACCGGTGATTTTTTGCACGAGGTCTCGGGAAGCTTGCCAACTTCCCCCTACTCCTCGTTGTGTCGGCCGACACCTTGGTGGTTCCACGGTTTGACGAATCACCCGGTGATGATCCTCAAGCTTAATGGCGATTGCCAAATCCCACAGCTTGGGAGCTCGATCGAGTCCCTCACACAATGTGAGTCCTCTAGCCAATCCCTCGAGAGGGTACCGTGTGAACCCACACACAAGTGTGGTAGCTCAATGACACGCTCCACTAGAGTTGCTCTTCACGATCCCCTCGGAGGTGAGCACGAACCTCTCACAATCTCTTCTTGAGAGCACCGCACAAGCTTCCTTGCGTGCTTCACGAAGTCTCTTGCTACCAAGCCGTCTAGGAGGTGGCAACCTCCAAGAGAAACAAGCACACCCGGCTTGCAACACGATCACCTAGTGTCACGAATGCGATCTCTCAGCGCAATGCACTAGAACCGCGATCTCTCACTCAATCGGATGAACGATATCAAGCATATGTGAGTGGGAGGGCTCTCAAAGCACTCTCAAGCATGGACACAAAGTCCCCAAGGTGCTAAGCACCCGACCATGGCCGAACACACCCTCTATTTATAGCCCCAAGCCAAATAGAGCCGTTGGTGCTTCAAACCACGGTTTTACGTTGGATTGGCCGGGCCGACCGGAACCACCAGCCAGTCGGTCCCAAAGCGTCTCGTCGCTCCCTTCCGGCGTCCGGTCCGAGCGGACAAGGCCGTGACCCCACGGTGGCGGCCGGAGCATGCTTCCGGTGCATGCATCCGGTCAAGACCGAAGCATCCGGTCACCGCGTCCGGTCGCGCCACGCCCTCGAGCCCGAAAACATGCTCTTTGCCGGATGCACCCACCGGGGCGTCCCGGTCAAAATGCCGCACGCTATTCGTCGCTTCCGGCCGGTGCGTCCCTGTCACCATTTTCCAAATAAAACTTCACCGATTCACCGACGCCTTTCCCGACATGCTACCCATCAAGTATACCAAACTTGAGCACGAGGGATAGCATGTTTTCACCAACTTGCATTCGGCGCAATAGAAAATATGCATCTCATTTTCTCGAAAGCGTTAATCATCCAAAGCTTTCGGCGGGGCGATGAGCGTTCCCAAACCCAACTCAACCCTCGCAATCACCGCCGCCTTTGCAAATGTGCCAACACCACCAAGTGTACATCACCATGTGCATGTGTATTAGCATTTTCACAAACATTTTCAAAGGCGGGTTAGCTCTTAGCACGCCACTCGATCCTAACACGCCGCAGTTAGATCGTACAAGTGGCACTAGATGACCGATATGCAAACAAGTTTGCCCCTCTTGATAGTACGGCCATCTATCCTAAATCCGGTCATAAACTTCTCTAAGCACCAATGGCCCGGCGAAATGAAATGCCCTATAGGTTATACCTTTGCCTTGCGCATTTCCATTCCGCTCCATCTTCAAGTCTTGCGATGCAACACATGCACCAACACGATCAACAATGATATGATCCACTTCATATCATCACATGACCTTCTTGGTCCATCGATCTTGACCTCACTTGCTCTTCACGTTGCGTCGGTCCGTCGGCGCCAAGTCTTGCCAAAGCTTCACCGCCTCGCGGTCCATGACTTCAAAGCCTCGACTTGCCCTTCACACTTGCAACGGTCCATCAAGCCAAGCCTTGTCCCGATCTTCACCACCTTGGTCACATGACTCCATGTCATGTCTCATGTGCAATAAGCTCCTTCATTGCATCATCATATGTGAACTAATCTCACATGTATTATCTCAATCACACATTATTAGTTCACCTAATGTTGACATTCAATTACCAAAAACCACAAGGGACCTTTCATCGCCGTCCTCCCTCTCCCGGCACACCCTCCCATTCTTCCCGCCCCGATTGGGCGGGGGCAAGTTGAGCGGTGGGTGGAGGATCTCGATGTGGCCCCGCCGGGCGATGCTTGCTCCGCCGCCACTCGCCCGTCGTGCTGGATGCGCCGCGGGCTCTCCTTGCCGCGTCTCCTCAGGTGGGCCGAGTGCGGGCGCGGTCGGGGAATGCCCGTAGAGCCGCAATGAGGAAGCGGCGTCGGCGTAAGCGTATGCGGCTGTTGGGGTTCGCGCCCCCTTCTATACTGGGCGCGCGAGTGTTCCGCGCGACAAAGACGCCTTGGCCGTAGCCGCACCGAGGGACCCGCCTCGGGGGGCGAAAAATAATTGGCCTACGGATAAAATAAGCCCAAGAAGAATGGTACGGCCCAAAGGCCCAAAAAGGAGGGCCCGGTGACGTCGGGCCATACGACCCAAGACGCATCCTCGGGCTAGGGGAGACGACCAAAAAGGGCGAAGACCGCCCCGGCCAACGGATCTACAAACCCGAAGGAATTAACATGCGGGACACCTTTTCGGCCCAACAAGAGGTCCAAAGTAGCCCATCTCCAAATACTCATCTAACGAAACCCAACTCACCAAATCACCCCAGCCAGGGCCAAGAGGGTCGAGGGTGACGTCTAGACGTTTTGAAAATAATGCCGTTAGGGCTATCAAGAGTATGGAGAAGAGGGACAAGAAAAAACAATCTACGTAACAAGCCCCGCTATGACCCATCAATATGTGGCCCGAATCGGCCCATAATGGGACAATACCAGCCCATAAAAGGCACACTCACACCACAACCCGCTCCTAACCCGAAGGCAGGAACCCAGGGGGCCTAGATCCGCCTCGCCCGAGGGTAGAGGTTCCCCCGAGGGTAGTCTCTGTCTGCCCGAGGGATCGGGACTCCCGACGAGACTTCTCCGCCTGCCCGAGGGTAGGGCGCCCGAACTTATTCCCCCTCTCTCTCTCAAAGGGCATATAGCCTCGGGCGCACCTTGGGAATACCCGGTAGGGTAGTGGGGGGGGGTGCGCATTTAATGCCCTTGCTTCACAATCGCGGCTGACAGGGCAATCGATTGCCCCCCCAGCGATTCACCTGCCCCGTTATCTCCTCGCATCCCACGTTGATGGGGCGTAAAGGGAGCGGTTACCTCACACGCCACCGTGCCGCAGGGAAACACGACTACACTATTCATTTGCTTAACGACTCTACCTCCTCGACACATGTCCAAGGACCCTCGGGATATTGACACCACACCACCACGCAGCCCGACAAGCCAAGATTCGCGGCCCCGGGATCGGAGGATCCCCCATTGGGTCCTCGGGAGACCCCCCCCGCCGGGCGGCGGACACGCTGCGCTGGAGATGACAAGGGCGCGTCCTCACTAGGGCACACCCTCCAAACCAGAGGTCCGGCTCGGGCACGATCGCCTACGGCCCCGGACGATAGACACCTTAGCGTTTGTACCACGACATGTATTGTACACATTGTCTCTTCTTTACACTATAAAAGGAGAGTAGTGCCCGCGAAAAAGCGGATCGACACTTCTAGGACTTCATACTTAGCTATCTCATCTCTCGGATCGAAGCTCTCCTTCACTCCCAAAACCGCTTGTAACCGCTTTGGTTCCCGTGCACATTTGGTGCGAGGTAATACGAAAGATCTCAACCGCTGGAAGTAGGGCCCCATGGCCTGAACCAGGATAAACTCTTCGTCTTCCAGCTCGCACACACCATCGGTGAGGAGCGCCAGCGACCTATAAATTATTGCCGGTACTTTGGGATACCCCGGTCCTCAAAACACCGACGGTTAAGCCACTTTGCAATTTTGGAGCACGAGTGCGGGGGCGCCGGCTGCGAAAACCACTTCCCACGAACCTAGATGGCGGCATCTCTTTCCTTCCTATCCCGCTCACCGGAGCACGAGTGCGGCCAAGGAACGCTGCTGCAATTTGGCGGTCTCAAGTTCGTGGCGCAGGCCACGACTTCAAAGCAATCCTACTCCCGACCGACTTAGAGGGCAACCGCTCCCAATCCCCCAAGAGGGCGCAACCGTCGCATGGCTATCGCCGCCGTAGACGCCAAGGCCAAGAACGGCATGTAATGCACGACTACTACGACCTGTCCGTGTTCAGCTTTCGCCGACACCGACAACGAGGAGGAGGTCGTCGCCCGCAGCCCAAGTTGTGGCTGGGTGGCACCTCCGCGAGCGGAGCAGTGGAGAAGACGGACTTGCGACTGGGGCAAACGCGCTGCCGCAGAATGAGGCGCGGTACGACAACAAATGATATCGCAGGATCGGTGGATTCCCCGAGATCCATATGGCGACGGGCACGGATACGACCGCACCGACACCACAAGACAACCGCTGGCCGGGCGATCCGGATCCCTCAGACCGAGAGCCGAGAGGATGGCCGCGCGCACGGTGTGGCCATTATCCCAACGCGACCAAGCCAACTTGGGATGACCTACTCGCCCAGGCCACCGGAGCACCCTCCGCTCGTCGCCGCCTTTAGGAGCTCCACGATTGGGATCCTGTTTTTAGGATATCGCCCTAGTGCTACCTACGATATTGTAGATCCCGAACTCGGGCCTTATGATAGTGATTATTATGATCCTACTCGAGTGGGATTGATGTAGCGCTAAGCTCATAAATGGTCATCATGTCAAACCCGAAGAGAGCCTCAACAACGCAGAAGTTACATCCCGCCGCTAACATCGCCGCGCTACCTACACTGCACACAACTGTTGCGCCCCCATATGGGGATATCTGAATCTGTGATATCGGGATACGGCCCCAGGCTGAGGCCGCTCGAGCGCGACGGTTGGAGCAAGTCATCCGTCATGAACAGGTATGTCAAGAAAGAAACCCACAAGCGCCTCAAGCCCCTAGTGGCCAGGCAGATACCGGAAACGGCTCGCATTCCCCTAAGGGCACCACCTTCCTTCAATCGCGTCGGCCTCGATGCAACTATGGCCGCGATACTTGTTCGGGAAATGACCGAGCCTTCCCCCACCAGGGGGAAAAGGCTACAAAAAAAAACCTCGACAGTGTTGCGGTCCAACAAGCTGAGGACTCTGCCTTCAGGAGTTATGCAATTTTAGAGCGTCAGAGTCAACCCGTAGGCGACGAGACACCTCCAAATCAGGACAAAGTCGGCCTCGGCGTATCTCATCGAGGAACAACCGATGGACTATCGGACTCATCAAGATGTGCGGGAACGCCTTGAAAAAGCCGTTCGGGCCACCACCGGAAGGAGCCATCAGATCGGAGCCAACGGGACAACCGTCGACTCCAAAAACCCGAGGAAGAAATCAAAAATGCCGGACGCGAAGCGAGGCAATTCCGCCCGACCCCGACACCAAGAAGAAGAGCAAGAACAACCGCAATGAAGCCTTTACTCGGACCGACCCGAAGGGACCTCGCCGCAACAATCAACGGAAAGGGACCCTCGGGCATCTCCGTAAACGCTCGACAACATCCCCAAGAAACCCCGCATCAACTACAAGTCCCCAACAACAAGCACAACCTCACGAGAGTGCAAAACCTTCTCGCAAGCACGTCAACAAGCTCAGTCCACCCTCGAGGAGGGGAAAGAGTAGGAGGAGCTAGAGGAGGAAGACGAGGAAGACCCAAAAGCTCCCTCGAGGCCAACATTGCTTCATAACCTTCGGAGGCGTGCACGAGGCAAATGTAAACCGTCCCCGAGCACTCCGAAGAGAAGCTGTTGACCATCAGCTCGAAGCTCAAAAATAGAAACAAATGTTCATCGACGCTCTTGTTCATTTAAGCGCCGGCGCGTTGCATGAAGTTCCTCGCACATGCCAAGCATACCGAGGGATGTTACCAAACACTCCCTAGACATCCAAGCCGGCTTCGAGCCTGAGATGCCGCGATTGCGGCGATTCGATGATACCAAGCGCGAGACCATCGAGGGAATCCAGAGGCTAATGGCGGCCGGCTCATCAAGTAGGTGTTCCACCTAGAGTGGTTATCAAATCTCAGTAATAATAGAGAAAACGAATGGGAAATGGCGGATGTGTGTTGACTACACTAGTCTCAATAAAGCACGCCCGAAGTTCCTTTTCCTTTACCTCAAACCGATCAAATCATCGACTCCACCACAGGGTGTGAAACACTATCTTTTCTTGATGCGTATTCCGGATGCCATCAGGAAAAAACAAAATAGTCCGATCAATTCGCGACTTCATCACACCCTTCGGGACGTACCGATATGCCCCTCGGGCTGAGGAACATAGGGGCAACATACCAATGATACGCACAACACGTGTTTGGCAAACTCATAGGCCGAACAGTTGAAGCTTATGTAGGTAACATCGTGGTAAAGTCCAAAAAGACGTCGAACTTAGTAGAGGACCCGATGGCAACTTTTAGATGCCCGAATGAAAAAGGAGACAAATTCAACCCGGAGAAATGTGTGATCGGGGTCCCTTGTGTGATGCTCCTCGGATTCATAGTCTCACCACTAAGGCGTAAGAGGCCCTGGGGACCTAAAAGAAGGTACTAACCCACCGATATTGGTGCCGCCAAATCTCGGAAAACAACTACTCATTTACGTGGCGCCACCACCCGAGTGGTGAGTGCGGCTATACTAGCCGAACAACGTGAAGAAGGGCGCCCCTTGCCAGTCCAACGCCTGGCCGGTCACGGTACTGTTGGCATTCCCCCTCGGGGAAATCATAAACAACAAGGAAGCCACAGGAAGGGTGGCCAAGTGGGAAGTGGAGCTCATGAGCGAAACACCGACATACACCCCACGCAAAGCCATCAAGTCACGAGTCCTCGCCGATTTTGTTGCTAAAAAGACATACATCCAAATACCCTTGACGCCCGGTCCGGGCGAATCTTTGGATCATATTCTTCGATGGTTTCCTTATGGAGACAAGAGTAGGGGCCACCTACTCCGTCTCACCCTCGATCCATATGCGCTATACGACCAAGCTACGACCTCGGCCTCAAGCAATATTGCGGAATCACGAAGCCCCGGTCAAAGGCCTCCGCATTCACGAGAGGCCTCGAATCCGACGCCCGAAACAAGGAGAGATTCGCAGCTCGTGGTGGGTCAAGTAATGAAAGCCTCGGCTTGTCACAATCCGAAAACAAAGCGTATTGCCGAGAGATAAGAAAGCAGGAGGACAAGTCCCTTGGCATGGAACGTCAACACACCATGAGAAAGTACAACGAGGCCGCAGACGAGCTTGCCAAGATCACATCTACAAGGGCCATAGTGCCCCGGATATCTTGACACCGGACCTATATGAGCCCTCTATCAAGTCTTAAGACCAAGGGACCCCCTCGGAGGCTGATCCAACCCCCTCGGGGGCTTAAGGAGCGCCCTCAGGAAGCCAGGGGCAGACTTCAGAGGAAGGTGATCCTCGGACAACAACCCAGCCGCGTCCAGAGACTAAGCGGATTGATAAAGAAGCACAGGACTCACACCTTTCTTCTTGGTGCGTGGGTCGAGGCTATACTCTCTTCGAGATATAGAGTATGGGTCCCCAAGGCTTCGTGCCTACACGAACAAGGCAACCATAAGCGGTTTTTTCGGGGAAGTGGTCATTTGGGCGCCATTTCCGCTACCAACTTGATCCTTTCGACGATACCACGCCCCGGAAAATTTGAAACCCCGAGGCTTCCAAATCGGCGACTCAGTATTAAAATTGAGAAGGGACAGCCGAAACCGACACAAAATAGCTCCCCCATGGGAGGGGCCATAATTCATCACCGAAGTACTCAAGCCCAGGACATGCAGGCTAAAAAACGAGAAGGGTGAAGTCTGCTCCAACATTTGGAACATAAAGCAGCAACGCCCGTTCTATCCTCAAGAACCAAGTGTTACGCCTTAAACATACACGTCTCGTACAGAAGCAATAAAAAGCATCTTTTTCTCCAAAAAATAGTTGAGTCAAAGCGCATATAGGTAGGTTTCTTGTCTTAACTACAACAAAGACAAAAAACCTCCCTCGGGGCTACCTGGGGGGAAACCCCTCCCCTTACGACGGTCCTTCGAAAAATTTCTTTGGTCCTTCGCAAAAAGTTCCACTCAAATTTTTTTTTGAAGGCTTCAAGAACTCGTTAAGCTTATTTCTCTGCCTAGAAACGTAAGGGACTCCTCGTAAAAATTCTAAAACGAGACAAAACGAGTTCATAGGTCGCCTCGAGGTACCTATGCTTTCGACCAACTTCGGGAAAGGAAAAAAAAATGCGAAGATGCCTCAAGCGAAAACTTAGCAGAGTAAAAATAGCAAGCATCAAGTATTTTGGGCAACCAAAGCACCCGAGAATATTCGGATACAATGACCCCTCGGGTCACATAACGCATAGCGAGGGTTACAAAAACTCTCCCCCGAAGGACTCACGGGCACAGGATATTTCCCGACCCCCCCCCCTAAGGGACCGAGGCGAAGAAATTGCCGGAGTACTGCGTCTCTTGATCACCATTTCTCGGAGTATGCATGGAGACATCTTGAAGATATACCCCCATAGGCTCTGGGGTCGCTTCATATACCGATTCCATAGGCGAAAAAGGGGGGCGACTTCATCCTCAAAGTGGGTAGCCAAAGATGCCTGCCCAGGACCCTCCGCCCGAGCATGGAACTCGGCAACCTTCTCTGCGTCCGTCTTCTCCGTCGACAATCCCCTCTTCTTCGTCAATACGACCCAAGAAAAAGCCTTTGGAAAGAATCTCGAGAGTTTCATCCGACAAGGAGAAATGTGAGCACATCACCGCAAGGCGGCAAGACTTCACCCCATTACGGAGCGCCCCGGATCTCTCCTCGGACATACCCCCAAGGGCGCTCGGCCGGCTCCGAACGGGAGGTACCCGACACCAGGTCACGGGGGCCCAAACCGACGAATATGGTCTGACCGCGACCTCTTCCAGCTCCTTGCGCAAGCTCTCTTCAACATTGAGACATTGCGACATATTAGCGGCGGCCTCAAACAAATTTCGGCCCGCAGCTTCTCCGCCTCTGCAAGGAAATAATATAGGGGCGGGTCATAACCAAGGAATCGACCCTTGAATTCAACTCGCGAATCGACAAAGAAAGGGGGAGGGAACATGCCTTCATACTTCTTCCACCGTAGCATCTCATCATGTTCACCGGTAGAAAAATTTACGGCCAACTCCGCCTCCTTCTTCACTAAGTCCACTACCTTCGCTAGCTCTTCCACCCGAGCATTTAAGGAATTGGGCATGTCCGAGTGTTTCTTGGCCGCCTCCCTAGCACAGTCACGCCGCCCGGGCTTCTTTAAGCAACTTCCGAGGCTCGGCCGGCCTTCCTTAAAATCATGGAATGCCCGATTTGCCTCGGCCCTTGCCTTAAGTGATGCAGACTTGGCCTTTGGAAGGTCCGCTCGCAAGAAGTGGAATCGGGCAGCCCAATCATCGTTGATCTGAGAAAGACGAGCCGCCACCTCCTTTGAACGGCCCAAATTCGGACTAGATACGCCAAAGAGTGTCCCAATTCGAGGCATTCTTCCAAATCACGCCACTTCTCCCCAGCGAATCTCTTGAAACTCTGCGAAAACAAAGCCACGAGCAAAAGTCGTTAGGACCAACACGCACACAAGTGAACAAAAGCCGAAACCGAAGGAAGAACAAGCGAACCTCAACGGTTCAGGGATAGGCGGTGGCACCGGTCCGATTGATCCTCTTCAATCCTTCGACCGCCCACTTACGGATCCGGTCATGCTCCGCCTAGGAAGCTACCTCGGGACGATCGTGAATCACCAGAGGGATGGGGCTCCACCCTCGGTGACCGCCCAAGCTCAAGCGCCGGGCCACCCTAAGCCCTAGGGTCATTGGAAATAGGGACACTCCAAGAATCCTCCCCTAAACCGGAAAATTCGACCAAAAGAAATCCCGAGGGCCTTCACAACTCACCACGGCAACGTAGGACCACGGCTCCCCGACACCAAGACTCCCTTTGATGACACGGAAACACTTGGGCTAGAAGATTGAAGAGCCACCACCGATGGGCACCGGCTATCATCGTAGGAGAAGTCAAGGCCTCAACAAAGATCAAACGAGATCCTCTTGTGGGACCTCTCCGAAGGGCCTTGGAAATCCTCCGCCGTAGGAAGGGTTCTGCCCCCGGAAGGATCGACCTCCATGGCGCTTACCGCCGGTATTCCCTTGGCTCGTGATGTTTTGAGAACGAGGCCCTCGGGGCCATCATCGGCCGCGGCGAGGGGCGAGGCGAGATGAAGGCTTCGTCGAGGCCCGAGCATCCATCTTTGGGCGATCCGATGCCGGGAGGGGACACCTTGGCAAAGAATCAAGGTAGAAGACGGGATAGTACCGACCTCTTTGGGCGACCATCGGGTCACCAAAGACGAGTCACGAGAAGAGGCGACGGGCGCCAAGGGAGCGTCGGATGAGGCATCACGACGTCCCCGCCCCGCAAGAGTCAAAGCGCTGGACTTGAGTTGCTTCCGAGGATGCAGACGAGCGCCTCAAAATTTTTTTCCTACAAGAAAGAACAAAAAAAACCAAGGGGTATTCACAAAACCAAAGGAAAGGGGGCGTCCGAGGAAAACAGAGAGAAGAAGCTCAACTTACGAGATTTCGGGTGGCTTTCGGCAGAAGCCGAACGGAAAGCAAAGGCTTGGACGATAATTGACCCTTAGCGCCGCGTAGATTTGGCCCGACATCGGCCGCGACGAAATCAAAGAGCCGGACAGGTCGCGGGTTCTGTCTCGCACTCCCGCACCGCTGGGACGATGGGTCGCTCTCGAAGTCGGCACCAAGATTTCCTCGATTCACGCCCGGAGATGGGAGATTCGTCGCCGGGCGCATATACGCCCTTTAGAGACTCCCGCCACCGACGGCCCGATGCTTGGCGCGCCAAGCAACTCATCTAGCCCCTCGGGTCGCGAGAACATCCCCATCATGGCGTCCCGACGCCTCGGTATTCTGCGCCGCCCTCCTCCGACGAGGCGAGTCCGTCACGAGGACTCGCTTGACTCACCACGCTTCTACCGCCATGTGCCGATGGTTCAAGGCGACCTTCTGGGCCATTTTCTCGTCCGCTCGAGCCTTCCTAACCGCTCCACGCCGTTTGAGCGATTAGCATCCCGACGGACCTGGTCTCGCACCGGCGAGGCGAATCCTTGTGTATCAATCTCCCCGTGCGGAAAAGGGAATCAAAACTAGAGACCACGATGAGGAGAGGAGGTTGGTAGAAGCAGAGTGATAAGGGACCAGAGCTTACCAAAGAAATATACCCTGCGGCCGGGCGAATTGCAATCTTGGGAATTACTTCAGGGGTCTTATCACCCAGAAACGCGCGAACACGGCGCATCAAGGCATCTCCGGGAAGGTCGTCAAACGCCATCCGAGTCCCTCGTAAGATCTGCCTCTTAGGTCATTTGCCAAAGGCAAAGGGGACGGGCCATCAAGGGCAACACCCGGCGACGGAAAAGCAGCAACAACAGCCGCCGCATCAACACCCTTCTCTCGGAGTATGAGAATCGCCGACCGCAGACCGTCCAGGTGACAGTGTGTGGATTGTGGAGGACCGTCATGCCAACGGTCAGGTTTCATGTTAATCACACCCCCGTATAAGCGGGAGCTCATCTCCGTCATTCCGGAGGTAGAACCACTCTTCTTGCCATCCCTTGTTCGAGCCAGCAAGCCGGGAGGGGATGTATTCGTCCGCCCGGCTCTCCCTCTGTTTATCATAGGTACGAAGCAGGATGATGCAAGATCCAACCCGCACCGCCCGCTGTGGCGAACCTGGCTTCCTTGTACTCAGGGTATTCAACTCCGCCTTGAAGAACCACCTCCATAATTCCCAAAGTGAGGTTCGATCCCTAGGAATCCCTCACATAGGGTGACGAAAAATCGGCGCCCGGGCGATGGAACCGGGGGCGATATGATGGAGTTCAACGCCGTAGTAATACGGATTGCCCGCATAAACCTTTGCCGCAAGACGCCGAAAAACCCGCCTATGATGATCCATCAGGCTAACAATATACCCAGCGGCGCTTCGCGGCTCCTCGTGGGACGATCGGGCACCGGCCACCGGTCGGCGGCGAGTTGTCCAGACGACGGCGGCGTAGGAGGCCCTCGTCCACCAATCGCCGCAGCTTCACCTCTATTACCGACGAATCGTGGCCAAGGAAAGGGATCAAGGGGAAGAACGACCTCCTCCTCTTGCGACGCCATTCCTCTCTTCCACCACGCGAAGGGCACAAGTAAGTATAACCACCCCCGTATCTATCTCTCTACCTACGCCCCTTCCTCCTCTCTACTCCAGGGGCGATGAGGTGACACAAGGACGAGTTCTATGCGGGGAAGAAGAATGGAATCCGTTCGGTGCCGGCTGTTGACGGTCGTTAACTACATATTTTATACCGTCAATATTAGTATAAAACCACCAAAACACAATAGTAATAGGGCTTTGAGCTAACCATTTCCACAAGTTTTGGTACTTCACTTGTTTTGCGTGACAATGTTGGAAACATATATATTTTGGGCCAAAAGCAAAGGAAAACATATAAAGAATAACAAGGCCCTAAATGAACATAAGCAAAGCAAGGAGAAGGGAGGAGAAATGCCCATAAACATGAATATCAACATCTATACATAAGCCCAAGAAGTGGAAACCCAAATCCAACATGAAATGACATTGGGCCACATGACATGGGTTTAGTATTTTGGGCATAACTTTTTTATACGAACTCCGTTTTGATGGTGCACCACCCGCCAAAAACGGAGCTAACGACGAAACGGACGCCAAGACACAAAAATTTCAGCCCAAATGGCCCAGGACAAGGTGCGCCCGCACCCAAATTGTGTCGGTTCGGGCCCAACTTTCTCTGGCGGTGCAATAAAGGTCCGAAAAGTGGTATGGCGGTATTGGTTGCCACGTTCACTGAACCTGGACGCCAGGAGGAGGTTGGTTTGGTGCTTTGAAGAGGAGAATATTCCAAGCATCTTTAGAGCATATGCTCTCTCCCCCTCCTATAAATAGATGGCTCCTCCCTCTCACTCCAACACACCAATTCTACACACAACACAAAGGAGAGCCACAATGTAATAGAAAGGGAGAAGCTCCACTCTTGTTCTTCTTCCTCTTCTTAGTTCTAATGGAGAGTGAGAGAGGGAAAGTTAGAAGGATACTTTGCTCCTTCTAGTCGGAGTTGTCGGAGTGCCCTCGGTGGTCCGCGGTTCCTAGGAGGGCCTGAGTGCGGACTTGTCGGTACCCCGCTTCCCTTGTACCTCTACAACTTCCTTACACTTTGGTAAGAAAGTTCGTGTTCATCTTTTGGCTTATTGTTCTTCAAGTATATTATCTTAGCTGTTATAAACTTGCGAGATCGATAGTTGTACCTTTGGGTCGTAATTCTTGGTGAAGGGACTCTTTGACCGGGGAACCTTGATCGACACCAAGAGTTGTGTACGGTAGTGCAAACGTGGTGTTTGGACTAACGTCCACCTATCTTTTGCGGCATCCCACGGTCGTGAGGGTAGGCGGGCAGGTTGTGACAGCCTTGTCTGTCCCTTGTAATCCCTCCACGTTCGGGTGTGACGAGAGAGCTAATGGCCTGACTCGCCCGGTATTGGGCGAGGGCGGTGCCCGGGCAAGGAGATAACAGCCCTAGAAATCCTCGCCCTCAAAACCTAAGCCCATAAAGATACCTCACTACCCATAGTTATCCTTGGGCGGCTCTGTCGAGGGTTAGTGCGCAAACGTTCCCCTCGTGGAAAATACGATACCCTCGAATACTTTCGGGTGAAAGCTACAACGACAGCCCGTGACGCTTGCGGATTCTTACGCATACGTTAACGAATGTGAACAAGCTTTCTCGGGCGCCGTTGCGGGAACGGTTGTCGTAATTCTCTCGAGCCTAGAACACCCGTGTGTTGTATCAAAAAAAAAAAAAATAGTTATTTATTTTTCTTTTTCAAAATGAAGCGAACCACTCCAATTCAAAATTCTTTTCGCTTATCCAAAGGGAGAGTTCACAGGGGCCAAAATCTTTTTCAAAATCAAAATTTTCATTCGGCCATGAACTCCACCCTAATTTAAAAAAAAAAACTTTGGTTCGGGCACACTCCATCTCTGGTGACTATTTTGAAAACCTTTATTACCACCTACGAGATTTCGAGGAATTATGATCATGCCTTAGCATTCTGGCATGATCCAAGAAATTCACATATGGAATTTGTTTCTACTCTCCCTCACAGGGAAAGCAAAACAATAGTACATTTTTGTCGTAGGAAGTTTGAATGGGGGACTTGTGAAGAACTCAAAGACAATTTTTGTCTAGCATTCTTCCCCATCAATGCCTACCAAGGACAACTCTCGATCTCAAGTAGGATAAGGAGTCCATAGGTGCAGCCTAGGCCAGGATCATAATGTTTATACATGTTGGCCTAGACTTGTCGTTACCCGATAGTGTGCTTTTGCATATCTTTTGTTCGGATCTTGACATAGATGCTGCCCTATGCCTTGACATGACCGTTGGAGGGTCGTTTCCACGTAAACCTACAACGGAACATAGGAAAATCCTTGAACACATCCTAGAGAAGCTTGCTTCTCCCGTTGTAGAACCTATTCCCTCCATATCAAGGGCATGTCAAGCATTGAGGAGCCCTCATCAATCGATCCATTCCTCATACCGCCATTGGAACCGACTGTTGGGCCCTCTCCCGAACCACGAATACCGAAGGAAGGAATGCTTCGTCCTTCGGAGTTCATGATTGAATTCAAGGATGATGACAGAACCTCGTAAAACGAGGTGCGCTTAGACTTTCATATCTATCTCATCCTTGACTTCAATCTTCTCATAGGCTACCCTCTAGAAAAAAAAGCTTTTTTCACGAAAAACCCATAGAGGAGAGCCGTGATGAGAAGTTGGGAAAGATTGCTTCTGCCTCTCACACCTAGACATCCCAAAGGCGAAGCATCTTCCCAACCAAAACCTGTTCAAGGAGGCGAAGTTTATAACTCTATTCGCTTCACCCAAGTTGTTTCCACATCTTAGTGAAACGAAACACATGTCGTCCTCACATGAACACAAGTCATGTCCCTCGGCGATAAAACGTTGTTCTTGATAGTGGTCAAGATTCAACGTTAGGTCCCTTCATGTCACATCTTTTGAGGATAAACCCTCATGTGCCATGGACATACACGGTTTACAACTCTTTAGACCAAGCAGAAATATATTGTTGAGCATAACAAGTTGTCAATTGAGACTTCCTACATGCTCTCCTTTGGGTCTTCTTGAGTTTGTCTTGCTTCTAGCCGAGTGCTTCCACGAAGATTACAACCCTCTCTTGGTTCTCTTTGTAAACCTTTTTAAGAGAATGGTTGCAAATCTCGTAGTAGCATGATGACGCTAACCTTGCAGCTTGAGCGTAATGCCAACTTCTTAGTGGTGAAACTGGGAACTTCACCACCATCAGCTGCAAGATGTCTTCCTGCGGTCAAGCTTATGACCATAACTCAAGCACTGCCGGGAGATACCCCGGACTATCAATATATATATATATATATATATATATAGAACTATTACATTGTGGCTAGCTACAAAATATTATATTTTGTAGCTGAGTCCAACGACCGAACCACCCGGTCCGTCCAACCTGCCTGGAGCGCACCATGGTCACCCCCACACCTTGGATTAATGCAGGCATGGATTGATTAGTAGATTTAATTTCCGTATTTTTTCCATTCTTTTCACCGGCCACAATAGAACACCTTGGGAGCGGCAAACTGCATTAATTCCCGTGATTATTTCCATTCTTTCCACGGGAGGAGGCAGCAGCGGCATCTCCCTCTCCTTCCATCGGATCCGCTTGATTGAGGCCGATGGCAGCCTGACGGAGCTCATCCTGCTGTCTCGACGCCGGCCGGAGAGCCTGTTCTCCACCCAGGCGCGGCCACGGCGGCTGTCCCCATCCCATCGGCAACCTTCCTGTGCAAGCTCGCATTGCGCAGATGGCGCCCCGACGGAGGCGTGACTCTCCCTGCGCGCCCCGGTAACTCTTCCCCAGCAACGACGGCCTCGGCCGTGATGGCTCTCGCCCTGTTCAGACAGCACCCCGGCGTCCACATCCCCGGCCTCCCCATCGAGCAGTGACACCTGGTCTCGCGTCGACGGAGAGCACTGGTGGTGATGAGCAGGTGAAGTGGACACGTTCCTTGCTAGCTTCTTGATTCTTTTGGTCATGGAACGTTTTTAATGTGCTCATCTTCCGTGTGTTCTTTATTTGAACGGAGCTGCTCGCCTCGCACGTACAGATGTCGACTCCGGCGGCAACGCTGATGGGGATAATGGCGGCTCCTGATGGTGAAACGGCTTCCCTCGCACGCATCGTGACCCCAGTGGTTCCGCGGCTCACCGCGCCAATGGCGCCCCTCGTCGGCAGTCAAGCTAGCTACAGAGTATACATTCTGTAGCCGCCGGTATCGATCTCTTGTTTGCGTGGCTCTGCAATGATAGCGCGCTGGCGCTGGTGCTCGGGCCGGTGGTTCTCCGTCCAAGATCGGTGCGTCCTACGCCTCGCGGTGTTCTACTACGATTGCCGAACGGTTTCAGCCATCTCTGTACGGTGGGTCAACAAAAGCAGGCTACGTAGCGAGGTAAGTAGCCGCAAACACATCTTTCGTCCTCGTTCAACCTGGAGACCTCTCCCATCGGATTAGCACTAGTATTTGCATTCACGTAGAATATGTTAACGTATAGGTATGGCTTCACTGTGTTGGATTGTTTCTCTAGCATTCTCTCGTCAATGCAATGCTCTACTGCGGGCACATCGATCTTACAAGCTGCATTGCTATGTTCGCTGCTTGGCTTCACGGATTGATTATGCTTTTTACAACTTTGTGTATTATAACACTCTAGTGACACAGCGCTGATATAGTAAATTATACTAGAATCATAGTACCTACTTATTTTTATTTTTTTATATCATAAATCATATATGTCGTTGAATCCGCTTGTTAGCATTGGTCTTTTTATTTACTCCAAATTTTTTAACGATATACTGTAACTCAGACTGCAATTTTTATATCTTACCATACATAATTCTAGTAATTTTAGTTGTCATAAATCATATTCAGCAAATTAAACGATAGTAAAATTCTTAATTCACGTTGCAATATTCTCCCATGACCTTATTCACATTACGATATTGTAAATAGATATCACATCATTTACTACTTTTTTTGTGGAATTCTTTTTAGGATGTTGGACTGAAGGAGCAGCCAGCAGCCAGTCAAAGTTGCAAAAAAGGACTCCACGAGGAGCGTTTCATGGGCGCCGATGGCATCATCCATAACACAGCCCTGCTCGAGCAGGCTGCTGGCCTATCCAGCATAGTTCAAAAATAAATTTGATGATATTACCGATGCTTTAGTAAATTGAATTTCATCATAGTTCAAAAATTCTCGTAAATACTTGTATTCATAGTACAAAGTTATCGTAAATTTTTTTGTGTGAGTTTTCATAAATTTCATAGTATAAAATTCTCATAAATAATACAATAGAAAATTATCGTAAAAACATTTAAAGTACAAAATTCTCGTAAATATGTACAGTATAAAACTATGGTAAACATTCGCAATACAAACTTCTCGTAAATATTCATAGTTTAAATTCTCATAAATATTTATAGATAAAAATTACTCCAAAATTATTGTAAACACTCACAGTACAAACTTCTCGTAAATACTCCAAAAGTATTGCGCTAATTATAGTAACCAGAACATGTGTTAATTATCGTAACAAGATCATTTGTGTGCGCTTGGAACATTTGCTTGCGAATTATAGTAACTCTCGTGGCCTTTCCATGCAAGGTGCTGGATTTGAAATTCCCGAAATCAACGTGACCAAACGAGCGTAATTACCGGCAGTGCTACTGATGGGCCATCATTAATTAACGTAGATGAAGCTTTTGCTGCATGGCTGCATGCAGTAAATGAGGTTCGATCAGCCCAGGTGGTCCGGTTGGTCACAAGGTGGCGCGCTCAGACTGGCCTGGCTACAGAATATCGTATTCTGTAGCTAGCTACGGATTATACTCTCCCTATATATATATATATATATATATGAAATCTCTTATTATTGTCATAAAAAGAAAAAAATTGGAAACCCTCTTTTTTAAAAAAAAGAATTATCTTATCTCTTTTCCAAATAAATAAATAAATAAGAAAAATAAATTTTATCTCTTTTTCAAAACAAAAAAAAAGAGCAACAATAATTTTATATCTCTTTTATTTCCTCAAAGAAAAAAAAAAAAGTTTTCCCTGCTTTTATTTTCATAACAATAATAATAATATCTCTTTCTCCTATTAATAAAAGCAAGAACATGTTATCAAGTTTAGTATGCACATTCGGGTATTCTTGTCGCTAACCATTTCGTGTGGAGATCGATTAAGAAGAACAAAGAGGCATGCGACGCCGAGAACATGGGGGCCACATCAACAAAAAAAAAAACTGATGCTCATGGATGGTGGAACACACTCAAAAGGAGACCCGGACCTTCAAAACTTGACTTTTTCACAAAAGTCCAAGTGTGGGGAAAGATGGTGAAAACCTTAAGTTCCATACACCAAGGCATCATACAAAAAAAATGATGGTGAATAAAAGATGATGTTAGCCCTGCCTTGCTAAAAACAAGAAAAAGAATTGAAAAAAAGGGAGATAAAAAAAGAGAAGAGAGAGGGTATAGAGAATTAAAAAGAGAGAGAGAGAGATTAAAAAAAAGAGAGAGATAAAAAAAGAGAGAAAAGAGAGAGGTAAATAAAAAAGAGAGAGAGAGATAAAAAAAAAGGGGAGAGGGAAAAAAATATAGAATAGAAAAAAAAATAATAAGAGAGAGAGGAGTAGGTTGGCCCCACATAAACATCAATGTGCTGCCTGACTCCACCCTTCATTGCTTCAACAAGCAAGAAGGGCTTGCCTTTCATCCTTTGCTGCTATCATCAATACCCATGGCCCGTACACACAAAGTGTGTGTGTGGCCTAGCCTTGAGAAGCTCCTGGATAGGGCCATCATGAAAACCCGCAAGCAACAACCTCAACGTTACATCCATGAATGTTGTCGGTAAGAATATCCGTGTATGCAAAGGAAATAAATGTTCACCAATACTCTTACTCATTCGTCTCCATATGGCCATATAAAATCTTGCTTTCCCGGATTGTGATACATGCTCTTGTTTGGATGAACTCGTATTTACATCCATAGGTCTTTTAAATTAAGCGTGGTGCTTAGGTTAAAAAAGATCTCCTTTAATCGAAACTTTGACATGGTGTCAAAACTAGGTTAATGAACTTAGAGCTCATTATCATGATCTTTGGGAATATCTTATGTTGGAGATGATCAAGGCTATGTTTTTCAATGCTTCTTTATTTTAGCCATGCCCGAGTGATGCTAAGGTGAACGAAAAAATATAATAATAAACAAACAAATAAAATAAATAATAATCATAATAAAGGCTCCACGGTATTCTTGCCGATAGAGCCATGTGTTTGTTTTTTGTTTTGTTTTCTTTGTTTAAATAAAACAGTACAAGAATAAGTGTGGGGAGACCTCTCAATCGGACAATCATGCCCATCCGAGATCTCCCCAACACAAAGGCACAAACCCCGAGCAATTCATGATAAAGAAGGATCTAAACGAAATACTACCATTAGACTCCTTCCTCTTCAAACGGTGGTTTGTGCAACTCCCTCTCTCACATCCTCCAAAAGTTTTGAAGTTTAAAATTGAACAAATCAAAAAGACAAAACTTCTTGAAAAGCTCCATCTCCATGCTATCCTTTGATAAAATGTGCACACTCTTTATTCCTTGCTAATATTCCTATAGCTTGTGAACCACTTATCATAGGGACCCCATGTTATCTAAGTAATTGGAATATGTGATATAGCCGGATGATATGAACCTTGCTCTTTTATATGAACTTGGGATTTGTTTTCAAAAATTCAAAATTCAAATAGCATGCTCCTCATTGATATGCATTTCCCACCGAGCCATATGACGTGAGGATGATCATTCATGAAATAAATAAACCATAGTCATATGCTACTTGTTTTCATGGTGAGCCTATGTCAAATTGTTTGTGACCTATGTTGAGATTCTTTTCATATGCCCAAGATCAAGATTCACGTACACCCACAAATAAAATGCCGACTCTTACACCGAGAGTTGCGCACAACATGCACCTTTCCATCCACTAAAAATATACTCCATTCATTTGTATCATGACCTCTCACCAAAATCCCGTTACCAAAGGAGAAGTATGGGCTATGTTTGAAAGAAAATGATAAAGAAAATATGGACATGTGTCCTCCAAAAAGAAAAAAATGAAAGAAAAACAAGGAAGTCAAGACTCGTCCAAAAAAAAAGAAAAGAAAAAGAATAAGGTAGCCCATACCTCCTTCAAATAAATTCCACCAAAAAGAAAGAGTCATGATACCTGGAGTACACAAAAATGTTCCACACACTTTACACATCTTGATCTAGGCCTATGACTAGTCTCTCCATGTGGTCCGGTTTTTGACTAAGGCAACATGACATGATACAAGTATGTCGTTCTTTTTACCTACCCAAAACCCCACAAAAAGCCTTATATAGTTGGTAGGGAAAAAAGAAAGGCAAGTCTAAGCCTTTGGTGAGGAACAAACCACATACAAATTGAGTGATCCGAGTGAATCATTTGAGGAGCAAGGCTATATTTACATTTTCAAAATCAAATGAAAACCCAAGTTCCTGCACTTATTTGAAGCAAGGGGATTTGAATCTGTGTTGTTCCATAATTCAATTATCCAAGATTAACGTGGTAGACACATCAAAAAGTTCACAAGTGCAGGTGAAGCTTAGAATAACTTGTATGCAGTTGCATATCAAGGAGATGACCCATCTTAGTCCTTAGCCTTTACTCGAGGACGAGCAAAGGACTAAGTGTGGGGGAGTTTGTTGACGGTCGTTAACTACATATTTTATACCGTCAACATTAGTATAAAACCACCAAAACACAATAGTAATAGGGCTTTGAGCTAACCATTTCCACAAGTTTTGGTACTTCACTTGTTTTGCGTGACAATGTTGGAAACATATACATTTTGGGCCAAAAGCAAAGGAAAACATATAAAGAATAACAAGGCCCTAAATGAACATAAGCAAAGCAAGGAGAAGAGAGGAGAAATGTCCATAAACATGAATATCAACATCTATACATAAGCCCAAGAAGTGGAAACCCAAATCCAACATGAAATGACATTGGGCCACATGACATGGGTTTAGTATTTTGGGCATAACTTCTTCATACGAACTCCGTTTTGCACCACCCGCCAAAACGGAGCTAACGACGAAACGGACGCGCACACAAAAATTTCAGCCCAAACGGCCCAGGACAAGGTGCGCCCGCACCCAAATTGTGTCGGTTCGGGCCCAACTTTCTCCTGGCAAAGGCAATAAAGGTCCGAAAAAGTGGTATGGCGGTATTGGTTGCCACGTTCACCGAACCTCGGACGCCAGAGGAGGTCGGTTTGGTGCTTTGAAGAGGAGAATATTCCAAGCATCTTTAGAGCATATGCTCTCCCCCTCCTATAAATAGATGGCTCCTCCCTCTCACCCAACACACCAATTCTACACACAACACAAAGGAGAGCCACAATGTAATAGAAAGGAGAAGCTCCACTCTTGTTCTTCTTCCTCTTCTTAGTTCTAATGGAGAGTGAGAGAGGGAAAGTTAGGAGGATACTTTGCTCCTTCTAGTCGGAGTTGTCGGAGTGCCCTCGGTGGTCCGCGGTTCCTAGGAGGCCGGAGTCTTGGGACTTGTCGGTACCCGCTTCCCTTTGTACCTCTACAACTTCCTTACACTTTGGTAAGAAAGTTCGTGTTCATCTTTCGGCTTATTGTTCTTCAAGTATATTATCTTAGCTGTTATAAACTTGCGGGATCGATAGTTGTACCTTCGGGTCGTAATTCTTGGTGAAGGGACTCTTTGACCGGGGAACCTTGATCGACACCAAGAGTTGTGTACGGTAGTGCAAACGTGGTGTTTGGACTAACGTCCACCTATCTTTTGCGAAGCATCCCACGGTCGTGAGGATAGGCGGCGAGGGGTTGTGACGACCTTGTCCGTCCCTTGTAATCCCTCCACGTTCGGGTGTGACGTAGAGCTAATGGCCGGACTCCCCCGGTATTGGGCGAGGGCCTGGTGCCCGAAGTAAGGAGATAACAGCCCTAGAAATCCCTGCCTGAAAACCTAAGCCCATAAAGATACCTCACTACCCATAGTTATCCTTGGGCGGCTCTGTTCGCAGGTTAGTGCGCAAACGTTCCCCGCGTGGAAAATACGATACCCGAATACTTCCGGTGAAAGCTACAACGACAGCCCCGACGCTTGCGGATTCTTCCGCATACGTTAACGAATGTCAACACCGGCGGCCCCCAAATATATAGGGGAGAAAGCGAATCGCCGGGTCGCCCACAATCACGAACATCTAGCAGATCCGACGGCAGACGACCCCAAGCAACCAACGGGCCCCGACAGCTAATACAACAGCGGCGACCTCTCGCAGGCACTCGGCAGAAAAAATCGTCCCATTAGATGTGAACAAATCGTCTCCCGAAAAGACCCGGCATAAAAAGGTGTGCCAAGAAGCACCCGCCCCTCCAGGGGCGAAAGCGCCGATTAAAAATTTAGCAAAATGTCGGTGATTGACTCAAATGCCCCCCAAGGAGGGCGCTTCCAAGCCCTCGGGCAGAATGAAACATCACCGCAATGCATAACCCCCGGAGGGGGACGCCGGCCACACGCCACCGTACGGTCCAGGGGTTCTAAAGCTGGGCCCCGGGTTCTACAACCGCCTCGGGGCGGCCGAGCAAGGAGCCCGGGATTTCTGGACGTATCTAAGATTCACGGTAACCACTTACAGAGATGTCCCATTCGTGGGAGGCCCGCTGGCCCTCGGGATCCGACCTGTCGGAACCCGGGATCTGCTAGGAGGCCTGAGTTCTCATGGAGTGCGTCCTAGACCACACAGGCCCACCCTCGCCCGGCTGGGGCACGGGCACTCCACTTAGATTTCCCTGTTACAACGCTCAATGGGGTATGCCATGCTCGGCTCTCGGCAAGATGGAGCACAACTCTCCTCCTCCTCCCTTCCGGGAAGGGCGACGCGAGGAGCGTAAATAAAAAGACGGGGAAGTTCGAACGACCTTGCGCACATAAGCGCGGGCTCTGGGCCGCCCCCGCACCTCGGACATCCCTTGCACATTTGCACAAATTAGTGGGTAGTTCAGATCTTACCAAATAAGGTAAGAAAAGCCCTCTCGAGGAATTAAATATTCCTCACGAGGCCTCGGGGTTACTACTACACCTTGGTGCGCCGCAAGCCCGTTCGAGACCAAAAGTAGACCGAAATCGAAGGCAACTATCAACCCCGAACGAGTTATTACACTCCCTCGGGGGCTCGGGGCTACTTGTCGGGGGACGAAAATAATCGGCCTACGGATAAAATAAGCCCAAGAAGAATGGTACGGCCCAAAGGCCCAAAAGGAGGATCGGTGACCTTGGGCCATACGACCCAAGAAACATCCCGGGCTAGGAGACAGCCAAAAGGACGAAGACCGGCCCCCTGGCCAACGGATCTTCAAACCCGAAGGTAGGAGACCCAAGACGCATCCTGATCCGCCTCGCCCGAGGGTAGGAGCGCCCGAACTGCTTATTTCCCTCTCTCTCTCTCTCTCTCTCTCTCTCTCTCTCTCTCAAAGGGCATATAGCCTCGGGCGCACCTTGGGAATACCAGCCGGGTAGTGGGGGGCAGTCGCATTTAATGCCCTTGCTTCACAGGTTGCAGTAACAGGGCAATCGATTGCCCTGTCGATTCACCTGCCCCGTTATCTCCTCGCAGCCCACGTTGATGGGACGTAAATGGAGCGGTTACCTCACACGCCACCGTGCACAGGAAAACATGACTGCACTATTCATTTGCTTAACGACTCTACCTCCTCGACACATGTCCAAGGACCCTCGGGATATTGACACCACACCACGACGCAGCCCGGACAAGCCAAGATTCGCGCTGGGATCAGAGGATCCCCATTGGGTCCTCGGGAGACCCCCCCCCGGGCGACAGACACGCGCGCAGGAGATACAAGGACGCGCGTCCTCACTAGGGCACACCCTCCAGGGAACCCGAGGTCCGGGCTCGGGCACGATACGCCTACGGCCCCGGACGATAGACACCTTAGCGTTTGTACACGACACATATTGTACACATTATCTCTCCTTTACACTATAAAAAGGAGAGTAGTGCCACAGAAAAGCGGATCGACACTTCTAGGACTTCATACTTAGCTATCTCATCTCTGGATCGAAGCTCTCCTTCACTCCCAAAACCGCTTGTAACCGCTTTGGTTCCCGTGCACATTTGGTGCGAGGTAATACGAAAAGATCTCAACCGCTGGGCGTAGGGCCCCATGGCTCGAACCAGGGATAAACTCTTTCGTCTTCCATTTCGCACACGCCATCGGGGGGAGCGCACAGACCTATAAATTATTGCCGGTACTTGGGATACCCCGGTTCTCAAAACACCGACACGCGCGCATCTGCGCCTGGGCACACGGGTCACTTCCCAGCAGCCTGACGTCGACGCGGAGGGTTTCCGTGCCGTCGTCGTCGTCGTCGCCGCACGCCCACGCCCGGCAGGACACCGCCCAAACGCCGCCGCCCCACCCCACCGGAGTTGGTGGGTCTCGCTTCAATTGTCCGGGCGCGCCACGCCGCCGCTCGGTGTCACTCCCCGCCGCGTTGCTTCCGTTCTTTGGGTTTCCGCCACCGCGCGGGGAGCGCAAGCGCGACCTCGCACCGCAGCCGCCATCGCCAACCTACCAAGACCAAGGACACTAAGGCCCTTCGTGGCGCCACCACTTCCTGCTGGTGGGGTGTCGCCGCCCACCGGCACCGTCACAGTGGGCGGCGTCGTCGCCGCGTCCTCGCCTCGGGCTCGCACCGCGTGCCGCCGGGGACGTCAACACCGTCATGCCCCATGATTTCACCGTCAACACCGTCTTCACCGTCAACACCGTCGCCTTCGATCCGCTTGAGCTTGGCATGGGCGGGGGCTCCGAGCCTCCCATCCGGGTGACCCGATGTTGGGCGAGCTCGCGGCTTCTAGCGCGCGGGTGGCGGTCCACCTCGGCGGGAGTCCCCGGCAGGGCCGATGGAGCCCCGTTCGCGCCACATTTGGATGTTGAAATGTGGGACGCCCGCACGATGTCGGAGGCCCACCTTTCTCCGCCTCCTACGACGCAGCCTCGGCTCCACGGTGCTTGGGGCTTCGGTGGTTGCCGGTGGCGGGCACTTCGGTGGAGACTACGGCAGTCTGCCGCGGAGGCCTCCCCCCCCCCCCCACCCACCTGGCCGTTGAGTCGACAGCCCGTCGGTGACAGCCGTGACCGGCACCGTCCCGCAGGGCCAGAGGTCCCTGCAGCAGGAGATTGAGGACCGCTTGTGTGTGCCGCTGGATTCGCCTATTATTAAGTCGAGGCCGCGCCTGCGCCGGGCGCGCACTCCTGCCTCCACACACCTGCGTCGCAGCGGCCGTATCGCGTCACGTCCAAGGGCGCCTAATGCGGCTTTGCAGGCCCAAAATCTCTTGCTTCGGAAGTTGGGCATGGAGGTGGAGGAGGGGGAGGCTCCCGCTGCCATTGAGGAGAAGGTCAAGGCTATCTTCCGGGGTGGCGTGCCCCCGGCTAAGCGGCGTCGCTTTCAAACGCTGCTTGAAGGACGCTTTGACCTCTCCACCTTGGACCTCAACATCGAGGGGCTGGCCGACGAGGTCGCCTAGAACGCTCAGCGGCGCTTTGTTCAGTCGCAAATCGGTCAAAATGTAACCTTAGCTTTGGTATCCAGTAGTTGTTAGGTAGCGCCTCGGTAATTGTTTGGGTACCGTGGCGCCTTGTTGTTTGAACTTTATTCTGCTTAATGAAAAACGCGCAACAGCGTGGTCACAAAAAAAAAATCTAGTTCGTTGCTCCAATTGAAGTCGATGCAAATAGAAATAATGCACACAACGAACACCGATTAATTCATTCCAGGAAAAAAAAACAGAGATCATACACTCTGATTCCTTAGTCTGTGGTTAGTGTATCTTAACATCTTACACGGGTTGTAAGAGATTTAATTTATTAGCGGCGGCAGAGGAAGTATGCCGCACAAACTGTGAAAATAGCCGAAGTTCATTGAGAAGCTCAGATCTGGTCCAGGATCACCTCTGCACCAGAAACCTTGAAGTCGGAGGGTACTTCCTCAACGTTGAAAGACTTGATCTTACCATTGTCAACAAAGGCGGACCACCTAAAAATGTTGTCAACATTTAGACCAGAAGACAGAAACCAAGCATTAGATGTACTGTCATTACTCATAACCACTACAAATTAAGCATAGTTTCCTTGCTTAATGGGGAAATGTAAAAGATACTCTAAGAACGGTTGTTATCATGTCAGACTGGGATGTATTCTATATTATTATGAACCTAGTGAAATGAAAGCAACACTAAACCATATGGTGGCCATACACAATTTTGTATGCAACTGCAACTATAGCATGTGGTTCTGCTGACAAGGGCATGGCTGGAAATAAATTACATAAAGGGTCCAAAGAGACATTCAACTAAACAAGGACAGATTTGTCACAACTCAGAAGACAAAGGAGCTTTACTAATCAGAGGTGTGACAAGTAACTCAGTATAAAACTACAAAACACCATACTTTAACTGTAATATAAGGGCAGAAGTTTAAGAATGACTGCAAGTTGAGTCCATTAACCTGTGAGAACGGCGGCCAAGCAAAGCAGCAGAAAGGTCTATCTCCAAATCCAAGCTTTTGTGGAAACTCCCATCAAAGTCACCGTAGAACTCAATCTATATTTTCCAATAATTGCACATTAGAAAAGTATGAACATGCACATGAAGTTATAAATAAGTAGCAACTGCACGTACTTAAGATCCTAAGATGATACATCTGAAACATGTTTCCCATAAATTTTAAATCTAAATTAGATCATTCAATCATTCGTCAATATAGAGAAATTGGGGTGAGCTTTTACGAGACAGGACATAAAATTTACATTTGGTAGTTTATGCACCAAAAGTGAACGAAGTGCAGCAGCAGTACAGAAAAGCACCACATCTCACGTAGAGTCTCAATAACTTAGTGGTGTGATTCGGCATATTAGGTGGGGGACACGGAAAACAGGACAGGTTGACTGCGTATAGGACAATTGTCAATAGTAACGAATTACTGAGGAGGATAGGATCGGAATATAATGACAACAAACATTTATGTAGTTGAGAACACCAAATAAGTAATAACACCTAAAAGCAAAATGATAATCCTGTAAAAAATAAAGATTAAGGGTAGTTACTTACTGCATCTTTAGCCTCTAGCTTTTCTGCCCATCCATTCAGGACATACGGATCATTCACAGCTACACAGATGACAGAGTCGATCCCTTTTGCTTTCAACTTGTCAATATTGTTCTTGTAAATAGGCACATGCGCTTGTGAACAAACCCCTGTATATGCACCCTGGAATAAATCGAAAAGATAGTTGCCAAACCATGTAGTCATTAGATCATTTGAAGTGAGAGAATTCTGCCTTTCAGATAAACGATGAAGACATCATATATAAATTCCAATGGACTGGATCACCAAGGAAACAACAATGACTAGAAACTCCGGGAGTAGGGTGGATGTGTTACAATGTTTTGTCAAGGCTTAGGAAATGGAACATGGATCCTGTGGTATGCGCATCATCAAGTACACATACCTATCCTTATGCATTATTGCCCTATCGGATGAGACAAATGAAATGTAAGAGCATCTCCAACAGTACCCTATATCACCTCCCAATCTCATTTTTTTGAAATAAAACATAAAAACCCTCCTCCAACAGTACCCAATATCACACCCCAATCTTTGGGAGATCGGAAAAAACCTTCCCCCTTAGCGCAAATATACGAGCCCCGCATCTCTCCCCAATCGCTCTCGCGCGGTCGTCGGGAGGCCTTTCGCGCGGAAATATTTTCCTTCGCGCGCGACCCGTGAAAGCTCCCACCGCGACCTTCGTCCCGAGAGAAGTGATCACCGACGCCCGGCGACCTTGGAATCGGGTATGGCCTCGTTCATGGGCTTCGTGCGCTACGACAAGGCCGTGCACCATCTCGTCGAGGCCGTTTCACAGCGATCCAAGATGTACTAGTACACTGAGATTCAAGACGAACGTACTAGTAGACTGATCCAAGATGTACTAGTAGATCGATCAACAGTACAACACACGTACGAGGAGAGGACCGTGCGGCGCTGGCGGCCTGGCTTTGTCGCGCGAGAGGAGGAAACGCCGTGGATACGCACAGAACAACGATGGATACTCCCCATCAACTACCGGGCCAACTAAACTCATCTAGTGGGCCCAAATTTGAGTATTGGAAGATACTAAATATAGGGTACTGTTGGAGATTGATAGTTTTTTTCAATCCAATTCTTTTTGGGAGGTCCTAAACACATAGATATTGGGAGATAATTATAGGGTACTGTTGGTGTTGCTCTAATGTAATGTTTTCTCCTAGACATCAGGGATGAACAAAACACCATCCAATATATAAGATACAGCATTCAGATTTCACGATGGTCACTGAAACAACATAACTTCCCATTCCCAATTCCTACATCCATTTCTCAAATCAACGTCCTGACTAACAATTAAAAAAACACACCCATAATCAACGTTCTACTGAGGCACCCCTAATCACCAAATGTAAATTCAGGCCTAGCAAACCTAACCAAACAATTCTGCACTAATGTAAGCAACTGTCTCAACTGACGACCTTGAAATGGCCAAACATGTACAAGGAGAGCAGAATGGAAGTAGTGGAGATGGGAACTTACGGGCAAGCCGAAGATGACCACCTTCTTCCCTTGCGAGCACAAGGACAGCAAGCAAAGAGGTCAACACAACTAAATTGGCCGGTATGGACTACGTATCTAGCAGCAGAAGACATGGGCAGAGCAGCGCTGCGCACGTAGAAGATGTCCTTGAGAGGCGTGGTGGCGAACTTGGTGGCGACGCCCTCGTCCCAGGACCGCGCCTTCTGCAGCGACACGCCGGGCGCGGCCGAGACGATGTCGGAGCCCACCGACGCGAAGCCCCTCGCCGCGCCCCATAGCGCCGCCGCCGTGGAGTGCCCCGCCCTCCTCGCTAGCGCCGCCGCCATGGATTCTTTTCCTCTTCTCTCTCTCCCCACAATTCCTCGAGGGCTCGGCGAGGAGATGGCAGAGATGGCAGGACCGACACCGTGAGTCTGAGCCCTGATAGTAGTTGGGAACGTGCAAAAGGAAACTTGTGGCCTTGTTTAGATGGCTAAATTTTTAGCAAAAGTGACTTTTCTGACTCGTGTAGCACAATCGTAGCGTTTCGTTTGTTTGTGGTAAAAACATTGTCCAATTATGGACTAACTAGGCTCAAAAGATTAGATCTCGTGATGTACAACAAAACTGTGTAATTAGTTATTTTTTACCTATATTTACTTGCTCGAACATATGTCTTTTGGTGTATTTAATGTGATATGATGGAGAGCCAACTAAATGTGGCCTAACATGTGGGATTTTTTTCACTTAAACCCTCCCACCTATATACGTACGGATTAAATTTAAACCTAACATGCGGAGGGTTTAAGTGAAAAAAAAACCACACGTTGAATCCAGATCTTGTGCCTTTGATTAGAGTTTTCATAGTTTGCATATGAAACTGGTTTCTATAGCATACGTTGTCATACATGCATATACAGTTCCACATTGAATCTTTGTGAGCACACTTTGGTGGTCATAGCTAAAATAATTGTGGTCCACAATGTGCAAGCTGCTTATCAGATTTCACTGCAAAGATGAAACATAGATTCTCATTTTTATCTTTCAAACATTGGCAAAGCGAACAACATACCTGTCAACATATCAAACTGGAGCTTGAATATAGGATGGCCCTCCCCAGAGTGGTGAAAGGAACACCAAATCAACCTGGTGGCATTGAGGCAATCATCAATCAGCAAATAATTTGAAAGATGAAATAACTCCATGTTCTTCTTTACAGTGACAGTATGGTCACGTGTCAGGGTACAGATATAAGTATATCCTACTTGTTGTGGTTGAATATGGCGGATATACCATGGACACAGTAATCGTCGTGTGGCTTGTGTGGGACTTCGATGGCTTAGCTCAAGGGACACAAGATTTATACTGGTTCGGGGCAATCGGGCACCCTAGTCCAATCTCCGTCGGAGTCACTATGTGGCCGAGCTCAAACGCTCAATATCGGGCGAATACAAGTAGGTCGAGAGGGGAGGCCGGCTCCCAAGTCTCTGTTAATGGTATGTGCGTAAGAATATCGTGGAGTTTCGTGTGCGTGAGAAGCTCTTCCTTCTCCGTGTGGCCGAGCGATCCCTTTTATAGTCGTAAGGGATGTACGGGAGGAGCCGTAAAAGGATGGGGGCACATAACGCCTGCGGCTGCCCCTATCTTGTCGCGGAATCTCGGCCCCGACCATGTCGTTCGGGCGGAGGCATGCGGGCGGCTACTAGGACGCATGCTTCGTGAGAATTCATCATTACTTTTGTTGTCTTGCGGTTGTCGGGAGGTGGATTCGGTATCCGGGTCGATATGTCCCGTCGGTCGGGGGCATTGATGTTCGTCGTCGGTGTATAGCCGCGGGCGTAGGCTGCGACACTTCGATTCCGCCTAATCTCCGCTGTAGATCTGACTTTACCCGTCCCTTCACAGGGAGGAGCGCCCGGACGAGTAGGTGGTCCCGGAGGCCTGCGAGCTCGTAATCTTCGCGTCGCTCCGAGCTCCAGGTCGTTGGAGTTGGAGATATGTCGCGTGACCTCCGGGTCGCGGGATTCGGCCCGGATGGGAGCACGAGCTCCGAGCTCGTGAGCTCCCCGTACTCCCGAGGTCCGAGGTCATGCGAGTCGGAGAATTATCCGTCGTCCTGTGAGCTCGTGGACCGAGCTCGAGCTCGAGCTCGGTCGTTCAGGCTCCGAGCTCATGCGAGGCGGAGATCGGCCGTCCGCCCTCCGAGCTCTTGCGAGGTAGAGGTCGGTCGTCCGGCATCAGCTTGTGCGGGCGGCGATGAGTCGTCCGGCCTCCGAGCTCGCGCAAGGTAGAGGTCGGCCGAACTCGATCGTGGCCGGCTTGGGCCGTGGATTGTTGGGTTGTTGTGCCGCGATTTGTCGTGCATTTGGGTACCCCTAATATTGGTACCCGGCACTACTGCTAAAAAGTTGCAAAACAAACCATCCACCGGCGATACGATACTGCCGCCTCGCTCCTTCGCTCTAACGGCTGCATAGCACACGCGCTTGAGATACGTTATCGTGATATTATATGTTCGATGCAACGCATGGGCATTTACCTAGCGTTGATTAAAAAATTTCTAATGTTCTCTTTCTAAAAGGTAGAGACAATTAGATTTATTTTCTCTTCACCAAATAGTTCCGTGTAGAATTTGTTAGAATAAAAAATAAGTGGACGGACAAAAACCACACCTATCGTGGTGTCATATTTGTAGCAGATGTGTAGAGAAAGTGGTTTATAGTAAACATACTACAGTAAACCATGTGATACATGCGTCACGAGGAGCAACACCATGATTGTAGGGTCAACTTGCTTTTTGTGTATGACATGCACGTTTCGATCGCTGCATTTCACTACTAACGAAATGATTTTGCGAGCACTTGCAAAATCTTTTTCCGTGGCGGGCACTTTTTGCCCGTCACGGAAAATACTCCGCCACGCCCAGCTTTTCTTTTACGTGACGGGCGTTTTACGTCCGTCACGGAAAGATTTTTTTACGTGGCGGGCACCTTAACACGCGCGCCACGCAAAATAAAATCTTTTGCGTGGCGGGCGCGTTAAGGTGCCCGCCACGCAAAATCTTTCCGTGACGGGCATCTTAAAAGGCCCGCCACGTAAAATGAGAGGCCCAACAGGCCCAACCAAGGTCCATCGGCGAGCCACCAATATATAAGCCGGACTTAGGGTTTCTGCGTGCTCCAAATGAATCCGAGCCACCAAGGCCTCCACCGCTCCACCGCTCACTCCCTCCCTCTTTCTCCCCTCCACCGCTCGGGCCTCTCACTCCCTCCCTCTTTCTCCCAGATCGAGAATGAACCGGCGACGACGGTTTCTTGCGCCACCGGCGGCGGGCTCCCTCGACGGTTCTTTGCTCCCCTCCGGCGGAGGATCCGAGGCGCGCGGATCCGTGGGAGGGCGGCGCCGACGCTGGATCCGTGGGAGGGCGGCGCTGGACGCCGGATCCGGTGGAGGGCGGCGCGGGTAAGCCGGATCCCAAGCGGCTCCCAAGCGACGGCGGATCCGGTCCGACGGATCCCAAGCGGCGGATCCGGTCGGCGTCGGCCGCGACGGCGGCTCCATCCTCCTCGTAGCGACGACGACGGCAGTCGGCTCCACCGCCGGCGGGCGGCGCCGGCGGCGGCGGCCAACAGATCCGCGTCCCCTTCCTCTCCCGGCGGCTACTCGCGCAGATCCGCAAGGACGAGCTCGATCCGGTGGAGGGGCTCGTCGGCGGGCTCGATCCGGTGGAGGTGCTCGTCGGAGGGCTCGATCCGTGGCGGGCGTCGTCGGAGGCGGCGGATCCCCGGATGGCGTGAACGACGACGACCCGACGGGCGTTCCCCTGGATGGCGGCGGCGGTGCTCCCCTAGATGGGCTCGGCGGGCCCATGGATGGGCTCAGCGGGCCTGTCTAGGGTTTTCTGATTTTTTTATTTTTTTTCGAAATCTTTACCGTGGCGGGCACCCTAATGTGCCCGCCACGGTCCCATTTTGTTAACCGTGGACGGGGCAGAGGAGCCCGCCACGTATATTATTTGATTATCCGTGACCTTCGTTTGGTGACGGGCGCCTCGCCCGCCACGCAAACTCTGAGGCGCCCGTCACCGAAAAGTATTTCGGTACTAGTGTTTGTTCATGGAACCTCCACGTCAGAGTTTGGTTCGCTTTCGAGTAACACGGAGCTGCTCTTAGCAATACAAAACAATAATTTTCCACTGTTGCGGAAAAGTTTTTTTTTCCATTAACTCAAAAAAATGAAACGAGAATAAGCACATTTGTTATTCGACGATATATACCGACTCGAATGTACATTGCTCGTGCAAGTTTCTGCATTGCAATTTTCTCCACCAAAAGAAAACCAGAAAGGAAACAATGAATAGAAAACCAAAGCAGGCCAGCCGACATCTGATATCTGATGTAATAGTACTATACGTACAAGACAAAATTGATAATACAAAACAAACACGTGCACACGCCTCTCCACAAAGCAAGACGCCGTGAGAGCCACCGTCCAAGCATCAATCAATGAAATGACGCTCCAGATCTGTCCGAGTGTGAGAGTGGCAATCTTCACTCTTCAGGTGAATGATGCTACCTAGGGCCCGTTGCAGGAGAGTAGAATGACGGTACACATTTCAGCTTCAGTACTGTATACGCACGTATGCAACAGAGTAGAATGAGTTGCTGAAGAGGACGGTTCTTAGTTTGACACAACACTCGATTGAAGATTTATACTACTCAAACACTGCCACTTATAGGTATATAAAGGATTCCCAACAAGTAAGATCTACAATGTGTAGCATAATAAATGTTCATAATACGAGAATCACACCTTTGGACTGAAGAAGAAGCAACCTCTATCAGTTAAGCTTTATCTGCATCGTCGTGCTCATCCGAAGGCTCCCTTTGCTTCCGATAATGGAAATAAAGGAACTGAAGAATAATCTATGCAACATGGTTAAGGGTTTGTCCAGGAAGGTTAAATTAGCAATATAACTCCAAATATTTTATGCAGTGGAGCATATAGGCTAACAGGTTCACACAAAACCAACATGTGCTTTACCTGCATGACTGTCCATTTTTTCCTCAAGCAGATGAAAATGACTATTTATTCTTACTCACAATGTTCACCAATATAATATTTAAAATATATTTTAAAATAAGAAAGGATTTAAAAATATGGTTTCTCTTAGATTATATTATCAATTGCTACAAGATCAACGGCATCTAAAAAACTTGTTCAAGGGGAGAGACATCCCTTTGACTTCAGTCTTAAAGAAACGGCCCACTAAACCCGGGAACATGCACTTTTTTTGGCGGCCGTGGAACCACCTTCGCTGTTTCAACCAGGGAGGTGGGCACACAACCATGCAAGACCAGAGATTAAACCTTTATAGGAAATCAAAGGCATCTTAAATGTGATTTGAATATGAATCAATTAAATCAATATCTAACTTTTACTGAAACAAGGTATGCCATGGATTGACCTCAACCAAAAGGAATCAGGGATGGCATTAAAAAAAGGAATCAGGGATTAACATTGCCATTTTTTTACCTAAGTCAGCAACGGAAACCCCAGCCTATTTTTTTTAATTTTTTAATAATGCAGACAAGTTTAAATTCGCTCCCACGGGCTGTGCTACTCAGGTGCTCTAACCACTAAGCCGAGGCCCTTTTGCGATTAACATTGCCATTGACCAAGTATAAAGGATTGGCTACTGTGTACTCAGTACTCTCCTAAGGGCCTGTCCTTTTCTGTAAGTACTAAATTTGTTCTCAAACATTTGTTTTATTTAGACTAAGACAAATATAACTTATTGTGCTCAAAGTAGAAGAGTTGTAAAGGATACAAAAGAATCCAGCAAAACACATCCTCCAGCGTCTACAAGCCACGGGAGATTTGGTCTAAGTTTCCACCAGTCCATGCTATTTACAAGTATACTGCATTGAAAAGGAAGTGATGAGAGAACAGTAATGTATGCACTAGGTTTCAAGATTACACAAGAGAAGATGACGTGCTTATTCACTCAAGATTAAAATTCAAAAAGGCATGTGGGAACAGTGATAGCTTGTGCAAACTACAAAACACAAAAATGGAGGGAGTAAACAGAACGTGCTCCTTGAAGCTCAACGCCTAATCCTGCCTTGTTTCTGCTGAAGCTAGTGCCAATTGGAGCAAAATTCAACTGAGGCTAGTGCCTATTGAATCAGAGAGCTTCAGCCTGATGATGGAGCAAGCTTTATTCCTTGAGGAAACATATTTCCACTCCCTGGTGATGGAGCTTCAGCCTGAGGTCTTCTATGACAGATATTGAATCAGAGAGCTGTAGCTTTGCTTGTCGTGGGAAAACGCAACAAGTTGTATGTCCTAGTGCTGCAACTTGGCTTGTGGCAAAAAAAAAAAAAAAAGATGGATTACTGAACTCAGCTTTCATTGAACTCAACTTTGATTACAAATTACAGATTACAGAAATTCACCGAACTCAGCTTTCATTCATTGAACTGAAAAGCTAGATTACAGAAACTCCACGCCAATAAAAATAAAAACTTGCAGCAACCTGGAAGACTGAACTGAAAGCTACAACTAATACTGAAAGGCTGAATTGAAGTACCATGGATAGAAACTCCACTGAACAGAAACTCCACAGAACTGAAAGGATGATGGAGCAAGCTGGATTCAGAGAACTGTGAAGGCAAAGTGATGCTGCCCTTGCTGTGGTTCATGAGATCGTAAACTTCAATCTACAACAAATAATCCAACATGGCCTTGAGATCTAGCATGACCTTTGGATCATTCAAGAACATCCAACCAAGTTTAAGAAAGTAATCTTTCAAATGAACACAAAGTTTGAAACTTTTTTCCCCTTTGGATCATTCAAGAACATCCAACCAAGTTTAAGAAAGTAATCTTCCAACTGAACACACATTGAACACCGACTGAGTTATTCCATAAACACGCACTCATACACTCTGATTCCAAAGACTGTAAGCAGTGTATCTATGTTTTTCAACGGTTGAACCGAGAATTAATATATTCCTTGCTGCAGAGTAATCATGCCGCTCGACAACTGAAAACAGCGGAAGTTCATTGCGTGGCTACGCTAGGAGGGTACCAGTCATCACAGTAACAGCTTCTCCCTGAATTCGCACTCTCCTGCCTGCAGCTTCTAACTCCAGGTAGAGTATTCCACTCCGTGGATTGCCTGGTGACAAAAGAATGAATCAAAAAAAACCAATCTGATGATTATCAAGGAAATACTAAAGTGTTGCAAAATCATACTTGAAATGCCATCAGTTTGTGTTTACCCAGCTTCCCGCCCCAATAAGGTGCTAATACACAATGCGCACTGCCACAAACTGGATCCTGACAAAACATAGTGATTAGGGGTTAGGCTGTAGTAGGAATTTTGTAAAACTAACACAAGGAGAGAAACCAGAACGGAATTTCCTAAATTGACAGGACCAGGAGAACCGGAGATTGAACCCGCCACAAACATTTGTATTTCACTATGGCAAAAATAGTATATTTTTTTTTTTGATAAATGCAGCAACAAGATATTCTAATTCGATGATAGCATATTCTCTGCTATGTATATATAAACTGGAACATTGAAACCATGATGGAATGCCATTGTATCGTGATACAGAATAACTATTCTGATGCGCAGAATATGTATGGCTTCTGGTTAAGGGTCAATATGCGTCTCTAATTGAGAAAAAGGAAGCAACAAGAGGTATACAATCATGTAGACAACATCCATAGTAGACAGGCAGGAAAGTTAAGCATTCATGAGGTACCATAAAGGTACATCATGAGGTCACAAATTCTCCTATGCATATTTGATACTAGAATGTATTTTAAGTTTATATTAGCAATCTTACCTCCTCCAATGTATATATTTTGGATTGGACAAAGAGTATGGCATCACCTCAGGTACCCCAAATTTTGGGCAGAAGAAACGAGTGAAGAAGTCATAACAAGATCCAGCAGGCGCTGGCCCTGTAACAATAATTACTCTGCCGGAACATATTTTGATTTCAGGAATGTTTGGAATGATATCGGCAACCTCTTTTCCTGATGAAAGCTCCACCTGAAAGCCAAGTCATATTTTCTCTTCATGAATTATCTGAACAAAACTGAACTACCTCATTAGCACTCTTATTTATCTTTCTCTCATTACCTCTAACTTAAAAACTGTATGCTGCCTACAAATAATCTTAGAGCTGCCGCATCTAGGTTTATGATGCTGCTGAAAAATTGTTTGGAATATCTGATATCCTGATATCTCCATTCCTGGACAAGGAAAAGATCATGGTAGTAATCCATTTCCATGTCGGTAAATTTTGGATACAATGCTTGGCCATCGAGTGCATTGCTATTTTACTAGGCAGGCACCTACTACATCAGTAGCATTGACATTTCAAGCAGGAAAGCGAAATAAGAGTTAGGAGAATTACAGTGACGAAGTCACCAGTTGACTTGTGAACGCTGACAATGGAGGCTCTGTTCAGAGTCTCGGGGATGGACGGCAGCTCGGAAGGGTGGCAATCAACAAGGTCAATCATGGGGAAATCCAGCTCGATCAACAGTTTACCGTCGCCTGACACGCCCGTGCTCTCAGGCGCAGGAACCGCGGGGCGGCGCCGGACGCGGAGGAGTCATCCCGGAGGAGGAAGGCGGTCTCGGAGATGTTGAACTCGGCGGTGACGGACTGCATCCGCCGCTCGTCAGCGCTTGAACGGCTCCGCCGTGAAGGCGTCAACCTGCGACGATCGCGGCGAGTCGGCGACGATGTCAGGCCTCCTGCGAGTCAGATAAGAAGAGGGAGGTAACTACTGACCACTGCGTACTGGATGCCATCCTTGCCCATCCCGGTGGAGAAGGAACAGCTCCGGGCTCCTGGGCTATGGCCGCCGCCGGCTGCTGCTCCTGGCTACTATTCCTATGGCGGTCTTCGGAAGGTCGAACAGGTGACTAAAACACAAGTGAGTGCGTTGTGCTGACTGCTAACTGTTGCGATCAGTAGTGACGGCATCGAGCGTGTCGCCTCGAGATGTGCTGAAATAGGATATCAGCTGCAACAACTGCCTCGGTCAAAAAAAAAAAAAAAGTTTTGTTTTAGACTCACATCTTGGTTGACGATCTGTTTTATTCAATTTTTTATATAAATATTATTTATATTACTATAACTTATTTTATCATTTGAAATATTTTAATAATGGTTTATTTATTTTATAAATTATGCAAAAATTTTGAATAAGACTAATGGTCAAACACAATTTAAAGTAAAAAACGTCACTCGGAGTGAATACACAGGGTCGCTATAGAAAGAAAGTACGAAGAAGACACGATAAAGAAAAAGAAGTTTCTCAACTCCACCTATGGAGAGGTTTGCCGTCGTTCGTTAGGCATCTTCTCACCTTGTTGCCAAGTGTTTATCTATAGGATCATCCATACCAAGCGTCAAACATGTTTGGGCATCTATTCTCAGCCTATTGCCAATTGTTTACCAACGTGGCCATCCATACTAAGCGTCAAAGAGGTTTAGTGTTGAGATTTGAAGTTACTCAAAGCGTGGTTACAATTTAGATGAAAATTTGTTTCTAGATATATGTAGTGTATTTCAGAATGCTTATACCGTGTTAATGTCAGCTACTATCTATAATTCTTCTTTGGCAGGGAAAAAAAAAACTACATGGTCGCTAGGGACTGGCGGAAATCTCACAAAAATTAAGCTGCATCACTAATTTGGGAGCCAAGAAATGTCTCCTTGGGCATCATAACAAATTCAAAGGCAGTTTTGTTGCCCGTAAATCTAGCTAGTTCATTGCTCCAATTCAAGGCAATGCAAACTGAAAATGTCACGACTGAGTTATTCAAGAAACACAGACTCGTACACTCCGATTCCAAAGACTGGAAGCAGTGTATCTAACGTCCTTTCGACAGGTGAAATGAGAATTAATCTACTCCTTGCTGCTGAGTAATCAATGCCACACAACCAAACTGGAGATAGCAGAAGTTCATTGAGCGGGCCTATGCTAGGAGGGTACCAGTCATCACACTGACAGTTTCTCCCTGAATTCGAACTCTCCGGCCTGCAGCATCTTTTTTTAATAATGGAAATTATATTCCGGCTTCAGTCATCCGAAGATGCATCAGGCCAACAAAAATACAACTGGAAAACAGTGTTACAGGTAAGACGAAGTCACCCAAAAACACTGGTGCACTTTTTTTAAAAAAATAAAACAACTAAAACTTGTCCATCAATGGAGACTCCGGATCCTGTAACCCAGCAACAGCATAAGACCCCATAAGCGTGTGCGATGAGCCGCCACCTTGATGCCGGCGTCGGCCGACATCCAAGGGATCTTCCACCGCTGGCGTCTCCAACGAAAAATGCCATCCAAAGACGCCATCGCCGCCCACCCAACTGGTGCAGGTTTTCACCGTAGAGATCCGCTTGAAAAGACGGCGCCTCCAGATCTAACTCCAGGTATAGTATTCCACTCGAGGGGATGCCTGGTAACATAAGAATGAATTCAAAAGCCAATAGATAGATGATTGATCAAGGAAACACTAAAGTGGAGAAAGAACGTACTTGAAATGCCGTCAATTTGTGTTTCCCCAGCTTTCCACCCTAATAAGGTGCTAATACACAATGTGCACTGCCACAAACGGGATCCTGTCAAAACATAGTGATAAGAGGGTTAGGCTGTAGTTAGAATTTTGCAAAACTAACACAAGCAGAGAAACAAAAACCAGAATTTTCATGAATGGTCAGCCCTACGAGAAGAGGACATTGTAGCAGCCACAAACATTTGTAATTCACTACTTAAAATAGTAATAAAACAATAAGATATTCCAATTCCATGATAGCATATTCTCTTTGAGGTAAAGATTGAGTGAAACCAGGCTTGTAAGGTGCTAAGTGCTTTATTAGAAAGATGGAATATCGGAATGTGATTTTATCATGATACAGAATAGCTGTTCTAATAGATTATTCACCATGCACAGAATATGTATGGCTTCTCATATCAGAGTAAGCCCTTAAGGATCAATATGTGTTTCTAACTGACAAAAAGGAAGCCATAAGGGGTTTATTACATGATGTAGTTAAAAAAGACAACTTAATTTGCAGCATCTATGGTAGACAGGCAGGAAAATAAAGCGTTCATGAGGTACAATAAAGATACATCATGAGAGCAATCACGAATTCTCCTATACATATTTGATACTAAAATGTACAGTATTCCATTTAAGTTTATGCTAAGCAATCTTAGGCTCTTACCTCCCCTAATGTATATATTTTTGGACAAAGAGTATGGCATCACCTCAAGTACCCCAGATTTTGGGCAGAAGAAACGCGTGAAGAAGTCATAACCAGATCCAGCAGGTGCTGGTCCTGTAACAATAATTCCTCTGCCCGAACAAATTTTAATTTCATCACTGTTAGGAATGATATCGGACACCTCTTTTCCTGATGAAAGCTCCACCTGAAAGCCAAGTCAGATTTTCTTTTCATGAATTACCTGAACATACTGATACTGAACTCCCTCATTACCACTCTTTTTTTTATCTTTGTCTCATTGCCGCGACCAAAAAGTTTATCAGACTACAAATAATGTTAGTGATGTTGTATCTAGGTTTACGATGATGTTGAAAAATTGTTTGGAATATCTGATATCTCCATTCCTGGACAAGGAAAATGATCATGGTAGTAGTTGTGATAATTTGGTTCTTTCCATTTTTTTCATGTTTGGATATAATGCTTTGGGCGTCAACTGTGTTACCTACATCAGTAGTATCTGAAAATCTAGACATTTCAAGCAGGAAAATGAAATAAGGGATTAGGAGAATTACAATGAGGTCACCAGCGGTCGTTGACTTGTGAACGCCGACAATGGAGGCCCGCTCGTGGTCTCGGGATGGACGGCATCTCGAAGGATGGCAATCAACAAGGTCAATCATGGGGAAATCCAGCTCAATGAACAGTTTGCCCTCGCCTGACATGCCCGTGCTCTCCGGCGCAGGAACCCTCTTGGCGGTAACGATCCCCGACCAGTGGCGGAGCCAGGAATCAAAACTTGGGTATTCCCATCGATAATTAAAGTCACTAAGAATTATTGAATAATACATTGTTCAGCTAATCGGCTCTAAAAATAAGCATGAAACAAAGTGTATTTGATAAACAGAACTTACAAAATATTATAATGTTCCTTTAAAGTCAATGTCAAGGTCATTACTTCCTACTTCAGGTGAAATCCGGCTCCCCTCTGTGCTTGCTATCTTAGGTACTGTCAGACTCACTCGACTATAATCAGTTACTGGCACAACAGATTGAACAATAGGATCTTGAGACTGAGCATTACTCCCCTCTGTAACTGGCTGTGGCAGTGATGTAGCTCCTAACTCCACCTTCCTTGATTTTGCTGCTCTTTCCCACATAGTCTTCAGATCAATCGATTTTGATTTCTTCCATTTTGCAAACCAATAGCAATTCTATTATTGCAATAGATAAAATCGTTCCATTCACTGAATTGACAAAATCTATGACTCTAAACCAATATTTGCAACTAAGAATTTAAAAATCCAAGAAGCAAGAACTGGAGCTTCAAGATTGAAGAATAGAACCTCTTGTGCTTGTCGCTGCAGCCTGTTGCTCCTGCTCGCCGCTGCAGCCTGCTCTGCTCCTGCTCACCGCGTGCAGCCGCTGCAGCTTGTGCTCGCCCTCGCCGCCGCCGCGCACAGCACTGCAGCCGCTGCAGCTAGCGCCACCGGCCTCTCCGCACAGGCCGCCGAGGCGCCGCCTCGCCTTGCCGCCGGCCGCCGCCTAGGGTTTGCGCGCCCGCCGCCCGCCGCGACTGCGTGCTTTTTGCGCGAAGAAAAAAGCGGGCTCCGCTCGGTCGAAGGTGACGAAGGGGTGCGGGCAGGACTAGGTGCGGGTCGGGGCAGGAATTGAGGTAGGGAAGCGCTGCTGGGCCAATTGGGCCGGCCTGGTAAGGGAAGACGTTTGCAGCCAGGCCTAAATGCCCTCTGTTTCATTGTTTTGGGCTCAAATATCACGAAAATATCACAGAAAACATATATATATATATACAACTATATACACATATCTACTTAAAGGTGTACAAAAAAAAGTTAGGTATTCCCAGGAATACTGGGGAATACCCTTAAATCCGCCCATGTCCCCGACTTGGTCGAGAACTCGATGAGCGTCTCCTGCTCCGCGAGGACAGACGTGAAGAGGAAGTGGGCGGAGGCCAGCGTCGCGTGGCCGCAGAGCTCAACCTGGAACGGCGTCGCGAACGCCCGTGTCAAAACGAGCAGCTGTGCGACGACGAGGCGGAAGATAGATGCGTACCTCAGCGGCGGGGGTGAACCATCGGAGCTGGAACCGCGGGGCGGCGCCGGTGGAGGAGGACTCGAAGAGGAAGGCGGTTGTAGCGAGGTTGAACTCGGCGGCGACGGACTGCATCCACTGCTCATCGGCGGCGTCCAAGAGGAGGCACACCGCCGCGGGATTGCCCTTGAATGGTTCTGCCGTGAAGGCGTCCACCTGCGACAGGACCACGGCGGCGGCCACAGATGTCCGGTGGGTTTATAGGCAAAATGGTGCATCTCTGCAACTGCAGGGGAGTGAGTTTTTACCACACCGTATTGGATGCCATTGTTGCCCTTGCTCATTCTTGCGACGAAGCAGCTCCGGCCTCCTAGGCTCCGCTGGGCGCCGGTAGCAGCTGCTGCTCCAAGCTTCTCTCTAAGCTGGTTCCTGATGGCAGGACCAACGGAGCACCATCCAAGGCATGATATATTTGGTCTCAGACAGAAAAATTCATTTCGTCTGATACAAGTAGCGGCAAAGCTTTTGCCGTCCCTTATCAAAAGAAAAAAAAATCAGCCCCATATAGCCATGGAGGCTTATCACTTGTCAGCAGTAGTGCTTGTCAGGGTATAGGTCCCGTCATTCACAACTGTCATGAGGGTAGTTATGAGTATATATAGTTTAGTTTCACACAAAAAATTTACGATGGAGGACATTAATTAATATATATAAGACGATGACTCTCTAATATTCATTGACTTATAATTTGGGATGGAGGGAGTATGTTCTTATCCAGCCCGTAAATTGAGTCCTTTGCTCCAATTCAAGCAAATACAAACAAAAAAATATTGCACACGTTGAACATCCACTGATTTATTCAAAAGGAAACACCCACTCTGCTTTCAGTTTGGAAGCAGTGTATCCCATCTTCGGACAGGTGAAAAGAGATTTAATTTATTCCCAGCTTCAGAGAAATTATGCCACACAACTAAAGTGAAGACAGCGGATGTTCATTGAGCGGGGCTATGCTAAGAGGGTGCCAGTCATCATACTGACAGCTTCTCCCTGAATTCGCACTCTCCTGCCTGCAGCTTCTAACTCCAGGTACAGTATTCCACTCCGAGGGGATGCCTGGTGACATACATATGGATGGATTCAAAAACCAATCGATGATTGATCAAGGAAACACTGAAGGCTTGTTCGGTTAAGTTTTAATCCAAGGACATCGATGGGGCAATCCCCTTCTAGACCTCTTGGATAGGAGCTAACAGAACAAGCTCTAAAGTGGTGCAGGAACGTACTTGGAATGCTGTCAGTTTGTGTTTCCCCAGCTTCCGACCCCAATAAGGAGCTAAAACACAATGCGCACTGCCGCAAACGGGATCCTGTCAAAACATAGTGATTAGATGGTTAGGTTGTAGAAAATTTGTAAAGCTAACACAAGCATGGAAGCCAAAACAGAATTCCAGAATGGTCAGGCCTAGGACACCAGGACATTATACAAGCAACAAACATTTGTAGTTCATTACTACAAAAATTCGTAGTGGACTTTTCTGACAAGTACAGCAACAAGATATTCCAATTCCACGATAACATATTCTCAGTGAGGTAAGGATTGTTATGTATATTGTATGTATAAACAAGACCAATGCAACCATACTTGTAAGGTGCTTAATGCCTTATTGGAAGGAGTTAATGTGATTGTATCATGTAAAGATTAGTTATTCGCAAATTCTAATAAATTATTCTCCATGTAAAGAATATGTATGGCTTATCGTATCAGGTTAAGGATCAAATAAGTTTTTCCAACCAAGAAAAGGAAGTCACAAGAATATAGTTACATGGGGTTTATTACATGCTGTAGTCAAAAGACAGCTTTGCAGTTTAAAGCATCCATGGTAGAGCATTAATGAGGTATAAAGGTATCCTATACAAATTTGATACTTTATTTTTATGTTTCATGTTAAGCAACCATAGCTCCCCAACGTATATATTTTGGACAGACAGTATGGCATTACCTCATCTACCCCAAATTTTGGGCAGAAAAAGGGGGTGAAGAAGTCATAACCAGATCCAGCAGGCGCTGGCCCTGTAACAATAATTCCTCTGCCAGAACATATTTTGATTTCATGAATGTTTGGAATGATATCAGCAACCTCTTTTCCTGATGAAAGCTCCACCTGAAAGCCAAATCAGATTTTCTTTTCATGAGGTACCTGAACAAACTGCACTCTCTCATTTACCACTCTCGTTTATCTTTGTTTCATTGCTTCTACGAAAACTTCATGTAGCCCACAAATAATTCTAGTGTTGTACCTAGAATTATCATGTTTTTAAAATTTTGTCCGGAATCTTTCCATCCATTTTCATGTTGGTAAATTTTTGGATATAATGCTTGGGCATCAAAGTAAGTACATTACTAGGCAGGCACCTACATCAGTAGCATTGAGGCGAAATAAGGATTAGGAGAATTACAATGAGGTCACCGGCCGTCGTTGACTTGTGAACGCTGACAATGGAGGCTCCGTTCAGGGTCACGGGGATGGACGGCAGCTCGGACGGATGGCAATCAACAAGGTCAATCATGGGGAAAATCCAGCTCAATGAACAGTTTCCCTCGGCTGACACGCCCGTGCTCTCCGGCGCAGGAACCTTCTTGGCCGTAAGAATCCCCGACTTGGTCGAGAACTCGATGAGCGTCTCCTGCTCCGCGAGGACGGATGTGAAGAGGAAGTGGGCGGAGGCCAGCGTCGCGTGGCCGCAGAGCTCCACCTGGAACGGCGATGTGAAGAGGAAGTGAGCTAGCCGAGACCGAATTACTCGCAGCTGTGCGACGATGAGTCGGGTGGGTACCTCAGCGGCGGGGTGAACCACCGGAGCTGGAACCGCGGGGCGGCGCCGGACGCGGAGGAATCATCCCGGACGAGGAAGGCGGTCTCGGAGATGTTGAACTCGGCGGCGACGGACTGCATCCACCGCTCGTCAGCGGCCTTGGCGGCGTCCTCGTCCTCGAGGAGGCACACCGCGGCGGGGTTGCCCTTGAACGGCTCCGCCGTGAAGGCGTCTACCTGCGACGACCACGGCGACGATGTCAGCTATCCTGCGAGTTGGGAGCATCGATCACCTCCAAGAGAGTAGTATTACTGACCACTGCGTACTGGATGCCGTTCTTGCCCATTCCTGCGACGAAGAAACAGCTTCGGGCTCCTGTGCTATGGCCGCCGCCGGCTGCTGCTCCTTCCTATGGCCGGTCTTCGAAAGATCGAACGGGTAGCCGTCTGTATTTTGTGTGCATGATGATGATGACTAAAATACCAGTGAGTGCGTTCTGCTGACTGGTGAATGTTGCCATCAGCAGTGACGACATGGAGCTTGTCGCCTCTCGAAAATGTACTGAAATAAGATAGGATACCACCAACTGCAAGGTCGCTGGGGACTACCGGAATTCTCACAGAAGTTGAACTGCATCACTAGTTTGAGAGCCAAGAATGGCTCCCTTTGGGTATCAAACCAAATCCACAGGAAGGTTATTTGTCCGGCATGTAAATCTAGTTCGTTGCTCCAATTGAAACCGATGCAAATAGAAATAATGCACACAACGAACACCAATTAATTCATTCCAGGGGAAAAAAAAAGAGGTCATACACTCTGATTCCTTAGTCTGTGCTTAGTGTATCTTAACATCTTACACGGATCGTAAGAGATTTAATTTATTCACGGCAGCAGAGGAAGTATGCCGCACAAACTGAAGATAGCTGAAGTTCATTGAGAAGCTCAGATCTGGTCCAGGATCACCTCTGCACCAGAAACCTTGAAGTCAGACGGTACTTCCTCAACGTTGAAAGACTTGATCTTACCATTGTCAACAAAGGCGGACCACCTAAAAATGTTGTCAACAGAAGACAGAAACCAAGCATAAGATGTACTGTCATTACTCATAACCACTACAAATTAAGCATAAATTCCTTGCTTAATGGGGAAATGTAAAAGATACTCTAAGAACGGTTGTTATCATGTCAGACTGGGATGTATTCTATAGTATTATGAACCTAGTGAAATGAAAGAAACACTAAACCATATGGTGGCCATACACAATTTTGTATGCAACTATAGCATGTGGTTCTGCTGACAAGGGCATGGCTGGAAATAAATTACATAAAGGGTCCAAAGAGACATTCAACTAAACAAGGACAGATTTGTCACAACTCAGAAGACAAAGGAGCTTTACTAATCAGAGGTGTGACAAGTAACTCAGTATTAAACTACAAAACACCATACTTCAACTGTAATATAAGGGCAGAAGTTTAAGAATGACTGCAAGTTGAGTCCATTAACCTGTGAGAACGGCGGCCAAGCAAAGCAGCAGAAAGGTCTATCTCCAAATCCAAGCTTTTGTGGAAACTCCCATCAAAGTCACCGTAGAACTCAATCTATATTTTCCAACCATTGCACATAGGAAAAGTATGAATATGCACATAAAGTTATAAATAAGTAGCAACTGCACGTACTCAAATTTGCAGGTTTTTTTTTTAAGATCCTAAGATGATACATCTGAAACATGTTTCCCATAAATTTTAAATCTAAATTAGATCATTCAATCATTCATCAGTATAGAGAAATTGGGGTGACCTGACATAAAATTTGGATTTGGTAGTTTATGCACCAAAGGTGAATGAAGTGCAGCAGAAGTACAGAAAAGAACCGCATCTCACGTAGAGTCTCAATAACTTAGTGGTGTGATTCGGCATATTAGGTGGGGAACAAGGAAAACAGCACAGGTTGACTGTATAGGACAATTGTCAATAGTAACGAATTACAGCACCCTCGTTATATTTTCAGATTCTCTGCTAAAATGGTAATCCTGTAAAGAATAAAGATTAAGGGTAGTTACTTACTGCATCTTTAGCCTCTAGCTTTTCTGCCCATCCATTCAGGACATACGGATCATTCACAGCTACGCAGATGACAGAGTCGATCCCTTTTGCTTTCAACTTGTCAATATTGTTCTTGTAACTAGGAACATGAGCTTGTGAACAAACCCCCTGTATATGCACCCTGGAATAAATTGAAAAAGATAGTTGCCAAACCATATAGTCATTAGATCATTTGAAGTGAGAGAATTTTGCCTTTCAGATAAAAAGATGAAGACATCATATACAAATTCCAAGGGACTGGATCACCAAGGAAACAACAATGACTAGAAACTCTGGGAGTAGGGTGGATGTGTTACAATGTTTGGCCAGGCTTAGGAAATGGAACATGGATCCTGTGGTGTGCGCTTATAGGATTGTCCTTTCAGTATCATCGAGTACACATACCTATCCTTATGCATTATTGCCCTATCGGATGAGATGAATGAAATGTACTGTAAATCTGTAATGTTTTCTCCTAGGCATCAGGGATGAACAAAACACCATCCAATATATAAGATACAGCATTCAGATTTCACGATGGTCACTGAAACAACATAACTTCCCTTCCCAATTCCTACATCTATTTCCCAAATCAACGTCCTGACTAACAATTAAAAACACACCCATAATCAACGTTGTACTGAGGCATCCCTAACCCCGAAATGTAAATCCAGGCCTAGCAAACCTAACGAAACGACTCCGCACCAATGTAAACAACCGTCTCATCTAGCGACCCAGAAATGGCCAAACATGTACAAGGAGAGCAGAATGGAAGTAGTGGAGATGGGGAACTTACGGGCAAGCCGAAGATGACCACCTTCTTCCCCTGCGAGCACAAGGACAGCAAGCAAAAGAGGTCAACACAACTAAATTGGCCGGTATGGACTACGTATCTAGCAGCAGAAGACATGGGCGGAGCAGCGCTGCGCACGTAGAAGATGTCCTTGAGAGGCGTGGTGGCGAACTTGGTGGCGACGCCCTCGTCCCAGGACCGCGCCTTCTGCAGCGACACGCCGGGCGCGGCCGAGACGATGTCGGAGCCCACCGACGCGAAGCCCCTCGCCGCGCCCCCATAGCGCCGCCGCCGCGGAGTGCCCCGCCCTCCTCGCTAGCGCCGCCGCCATGGATTCCTTTTCCTCTTCTCTCTCTCCCACAATAGTCGAGTCCAGTGTCAAGGCCTCAAGAGCTCGGCGAGGAGACGGCAGGACCGAGACCGTGAGCCTGAGCCCTGATAGTAGTTGGGAACGTGCAAAAGGAAACTATAATAGATTTGGATCCAATGCGTGGGATTTTTTTTTTTGACTTATAAACCATCCCATTTAGATATGTAATGATTAGATTTAAACCTAACGGGTAGGAGGTTTACCTGAAAAAAAAAAAAAACTCACACGTTGATCCGGATCTTGTGGCTTTGATTAGAGTTTTTCATAGTTTGCATCTGAAGTTCTGGTTTACATAAGATACGTTTGTCATACATGTATATACAATTTCACATTGAATCTTTGTGAGCACACTTTGGTGGTCATAGCTAACATAATTGTGGTGCACAATGTGCAAGCCGCTTATCGGTTATTAGGATTTCACTTCTTGGGGTTTGAAACATGGATTCTCATTTTTATCTTTCGGCAAATGCAAAGCGAACAACATACCCGTCTTTCGGCTTCAATATATCAAGGGGGTATAACCGGAGCTTGAATATAGGATGGCCCTCCCCAGGGGTGGTGAAAGGAACACCAAATCAGTCTGGTGGCATTGAGGTAATCATCAATCAGCAAATAATTTGAAAGATGAAATAACTCCACGTTTTTCCTCTTCATCAATCAGCTTGAATTTAAAAGGCAGAGAGACAATTAGATCTATTTTCTCTTCACCAAATAGTTCCATGTAGAATTTGTTAGAATAAAAAACAAGTGGACGGACCAAAAACCACACCTGTAGTGGTGTCACATTTACAATAGATGTGTAAAGAAAGTGGTCTGTAATAGACATACTACAGTAAACCATGTGATACATGCGTCACGAGGAGCAACACCAATGATTGTAGGGTCAGCTTGTTTTTTCTGTCTGACACGGCCGGTTCGATCGCCGTCTTGGTTCCTCCACGTCAGTTCGGTTCGCTTTCGAGTAACAAGGAGCTGCTCTTAGCAATACAAAACAATAATTTCCACTGTTGCATAAAAGTTTTTTTTTTTCCATCAACTCAAAAAAAAAAAAAACGAGAATAAGCACATTGTTATTCGACGATATATACCGACTCGAATGTACATTGCTCGTGCAAGTTTCTGCATTGCAATTTTCTCCACACACAAAAAAAAAAACCCAGGAAGGAAACAATGAATAGAAAACCAAAGCAGGCCAGCCGACATCTGATATCTGATGTAATAGTACTATACGTACAAGACAAAATTGATAATACAAAACAAACACGTGCACACGCCTCTCCACAAAGCATGATGACGCCGTGAGAGCCACCGTCCAAGCATCAATCAGTGAAATGACGCTCCAGATCTGTCCGAGTGTGAGAGTGGCAATCTTCACTCTTCAGGTGACAATGATGCTACCTAGGGCCCGTTGCAGGAGAGTAGAATGATGGTACACATTTCAGCTTCAGTACTGTATATACGCACGTAAGTATGCAACAGAGTAGAATGAGTTGCTGAATAGTACGGTTCTATCTCTTAGTTTGACACAACACTCTAAGATTGAAGATTTACACTACTCAAACACTGCCACTTATCGGTATATAAAGGATTCCCAACAAGTAAGAACTACAATGTGTAGCATAATAAATGTTCATATAGTACGAGAATCACACCTTTGGACCGAAGAAGAAGCAACCTCTATCAGTTAAGCTTTATCTGCATCGTCGTCCTCATCCGAAGGCTCCCTTTGCTTCCGATAATGGAAATAAAGGAACTGAAGAATGATCTATGCAACATGGTTAAGGGTTTGTCCAGGAAGGTTAAATTGGCAATATAACTCCAAATATTTTATGCAGTGGAGCCTATACGCTAACAGGTTCACACAAAACCAACATGTGCTTTACCTGCATGACGGTCCATTTTTTCCTCAAGCAGACGAAAATGACTATTTATTCTTACAATGTTCACCAATATAGTGTATATTTAAAATATATTTTAAAATAAGAAAGGATTTAAAAATATGGTTTCTCTTAGATTATATTATCAATTGCTACAAGATCAACGGCATCTAAAAAACTTGTTCAAGGGAGAGACATTCCTTTGACTTCAGTCTTAATGAAACGGCCCACCAAACCGGGGAACATGCACTTTTTTTGGCAGCCGTGGAACCACCTTTCGTGTTTCAACCAGGGGAGGAGGGCACACAACCATGCAAGACCAGAGATTAAACCTTTATAGGAAATCAAAGGCATCTTAAATGTGATTTGAATATGAATCAATTAAATCAATATCTAACTTTTCTGAAACAAAATATGCCATGGATTGACCTCAACCAAAAAGGAATCAGGGATTGCATTAAAAAAAAGGAATCAGGGATTAACATTGCCATTTTTTTACCTAAGTCAAAGCTTGAAACCCCAGCCTATTTTTTTATATTTTTTTTAATAATGCGAGACAAGTTTAAATTCGCCCCACGGGCTGTGTTACTCGGGTGCTCTAACCACTAGGCCAGAGGCCCTTTTCGCGATTAACATTGCCATTGACCAAGTATAAAGGATTGGCTACTGTGTACTCAGTACTCTCCTAGGGCCTGTCCTTTTCTGTAAGTACTAAATTTGTTCTCAAAACATTTGTTTTATCTAGACTAAGACAAATATAACTTATTATGCTCAAAAGTAGAAGAGTTGTAAAAGGATACAAAAGAATCGAGCAAAACACATCCTCCAGCGTCTACAAGCCACGGGAGATTTGGTCTAAGTTTCGACCAGTCCATGCTATTTACAAGTATACTGCATTGAAAAGGAAGGGATGAGAGAACAGTAATGTATGCACTAGGTTTCAAGATTACACAAGAGAAGATGACGTGCTTATTCACTCAAGATTAAAATTCAAATGGCATGTGGGAACAGTGATAACTTGTGCAAACTACAAAACACAATAAGATAAGCTAATGTCTACAAAAATCACTTTGACATAATGGCATACAACTCTTTTTTCTAAAAAGATAACAAATGCAACTAAGTTAAGAAAATTATTCTATCATGTAGCTTGGAAAGATACTACTGGAAAAAAAAATAAACCTACGGAACTTGGGTTCATGGATTACCTTCCAACGTATGTTGAATTTCCCACTAAAAGCAAAAAGTAAACATTAAAGGATTCAGACCCTGAATAAAATTATAGATCACATTAGTTAGCCATAGAACAGGGGGAAAACATTCCAAACAGAGGGTAGCAGGTACAATTGGATATTTGACATAAACAAAATGTTCAGAAAATTAGCTCTTATTCAAATGGGTGAAGTAGGTGGCTATTAATACAGTTCACTCTTAGGTGATATCAATAAAAAGTGAGAGACTTCTGGTCTTGACTCAATGTAAGATACTGAGTGAACATCAATCAGGAGTACTGACCTGACATCTTCCGCCTCTTATGTTACATTGGACAATTAAACTAATGGCCCTTTATATGTTAATATATTATCTTCTACTATATAAGAAATAGCAGATGAATTGAAACCAAAATGCTAACAGCCTCGATGTAAATGTAAATACTTTAGAATGATTATTTTTTTTTTTTTGCTGCTCACTATTTCAGCTAAACTTTTCTGGATGAATTTGTATGCTCTTTGTAAAACACTGCCTAATTAATTACTTTTATTAAATATTGAGTAATTACAAACAAATAAGAAAAAGTGGAGGTGTTTGTAAAACAAATCAGAGAACATCTATGGAGATGAATGTAGACTTGCCTCAACGTGGCCTCTTTGCATCTGCAGGGTAGTAAAGAAAGTTCAGAAGTCAGAACATACTATGAGGTATTATGTTATTATTTATATTTACAGAGAATCTCTTAACTAAAACAGCTATTTATAAGTGATGGAAGGTACAAATATGAATTGACTAGCTATGATGTCCTGGTACTAAGATTATTGCTGCTAGCACGGAAAATGTATTTCCTATACAAGAAATCATGAGAAGTAAATATTTGACTGTTTCTGAGATCTCACATTTAACAAAATCTGGGGGAAGCCGCCCACCCATATAAATTATTGCCATAGCCCAACCAAGAAAGCTTCCAATTTCACTTCCACTGCCATGGCTGAGAGATGAATTTCCATGATCATCCTATGGAATGAAAACAAATTAATTAAGATGATGGTAATCACCATTAAAGTTACAGTAAATTTTTTACGGATAATATAATTCATGCAAATTGATCTAGAAGCCATGTTCTGTGAGAGCATCTGTAAGCTTACCACAAACACTAAAAAGCCTTCTTCCAACTGGTATAACAGTTCCACTTGCCATTTCCCTGTGTGTGTTTCCCAACCAAAATGTGCAAGAGACACATACCCAATAGAAGACCCATCCATGGTGCCTGAAACATTAATAAGCACTTATGTAATTCCAATCCTCAGGACATAACATAGCAAGTTGATTGCAGTTAACTTACCACCGAGAGGGCATTTTTTTTGTTACAGTAGATGGTGCAGATTGTGCTGGACCGATCTCACCAATTAAAGATCCCTTTGATCATTCGTTTGTGGAGGAGTCCTTGATGATTGACGATTACTGCCCAACCATGTACCAGCAGTTGGCACTGGACTACTGGACAAGGATCTTGCTGACCTGTACAACCAACTACAAACTTAAAATTTTTCTGAACCTGTATTTGATTATTTGTTAGCATATATTACATTATAGTGAAAGCAGGGCATCCAGCAGTTATTAAGAGCATACTTCTTAACTTATCAGGTCCATACAAATAAAGAAAAAAAAATATGTAACATCTAACATTTGTTCAAAATAGATGGTGGACAATAGCTTTTATAAGGGGAAAATGAAATATGGGAAACATTAAGCAGCTCAAGAACATTACACGTAGTAGTAGTCGGTGCTGGGGCTGCTTCCATGGTATTGGTTATCGACAGATTTGGTATTAACAGGAATAGGTGAGCTTGGAATAAGGACTGTAGCATCTGACTCGTTGTTATTTCTGGATGGCGAACCGTCCTTAGCGATGCCAAAAGCTTTTAGCGTAATGAAGCATCCCCACGGTGATGCTTTTGAGGCTGAAAACCACGGTGTCCCCAAAGAGAGGCGATAACATATTTAGAATACAGTAAAAGTTGAGCTTTAAGTGACAATATCAAGTCAACATCCCCTAAATTGAATAAACCTTCACATATCGAATCAATCCAATAAGACAACAAAAGAGCACATGAAGAACACTGATTACTAAGCTCTACGTGTGTAGGAGAATTTATGAATGCACAAGTGCAAGCCAAATATGGTTGCCATATCACAGTGAGTGCTACATTAATTTCCTAATACCCAGAACAAATTTCATAAAGAAAAGGATGCCAAAATGATTATCTACATGACTAGGAGAGTAGGAGTAACCACCTTGTTAGCTGCCTTTGATTTTTTCGCTTTAAAGACGATGGTATATGTGGCTATAGTATAGCGTCTGTCCAGTAAGAATCAGAGTTGTGATGGTATATAGCTGCATTGCCAAAGCAAAGTTCAATCATTATGCTGCAGGAATAAAAAATAATGTAAGAGAAACTTGGTATAAGGCCTTACCAATGCCATGTAGAACTGAGTTGGCAGCTACAATATGAAAAATGAAAATATTACAATTGGCATTTCAGGAAAAAAGGAAATTCTCATGTAAACTCATGAAGAAAAAGAAGTTTATCATATCAATGCACACTAGAGCAATTCAATAAGAATCATCTTCTACAGATGTCACTTCATTACAAATATCAATACAGATCTATTCAGATCTTGTCTATATACAATTGAAACTCCTGTCTAGCTGTCCATATTCTGCAGTGCCATAGCGTTGCTGGTTTATGAATAATTTCAAATGTACTATAGAAGCTAATAATGCTGGTTTAGGCATTCATAGAATAGTGCAGGGTGGCACAAACAGGTGGAATAATATCCATATTTGTTAGCGATAACACTTCATGACACTGTACAATATAAATGCTATCACTTTCTTTGAGAAGTTTGTATTCAATCAAAGACAAAACCATTGATTCACTAGAACAAATACAGAACTGTCAATGTCCTACATTATCCATATGCCAAGTTACTGCTGAAGATGGCTCAGGAAAGAAGTACAGGTAATGGATCTTACAGTAGCAGGTTCGAGGAAGCAGCCAATAAGGTTAAACAAATCCCTGCATAATCATAGGAGCATAAAAGATGGAATTAGACAGGGATCCACGCTGAACATCGAGGTACAAGTACAATTATGGAGACATAATATAAATCACATACAAGAAGCAGAAGGCATGTGAAATAATATAATCAAATCTGTTTCAAGAAGCAGAAGACATCTGAAATAGCATACCCAACAATCCAGGTCATAAGGAAGGCGACAGAGAGTCCTTCTGTTGACTTCTGTCTGTAATTTGTTATTATCTGTGGCACCTCAGCGAGGCCCCAGCTTATGACACTGATTAGCCCCAAGTGCCAGGGCAGCACCTTCCTTCTGGCTGCACAAGCAATACTTCAAGTAGATTCGGGCCCATTCTGCGCACTGCCGGGTCGCTGGGCAGCTTGCAGGGGGTGTTCGACCGAAAACACCCATATCTGCTCCAGATCTGAGGCATAAATTGCAGGGAAAAAATGAAATGTGAACAGATGGTCGTCAAATTGATCTTTATGAAGCATTACCAATTTACCATGCTGCTCTCTGTACAGGAAGCAGCTAGAGTAAAGTTTGCATTACTTTTTTTTTTTTTTTTTTGCTCTCTTTTCAGCTCAAAAGATGGAACCAACAATATGAAACAAACACCAGCTTCATTTCAGCCTTTCAGAGAAGGGAAGCATAAATTATTGACTGACGTGCTCAACTAAACTAAATAACAAATGGGATCAAAACAGAATATACTCAGTACGTTCTTCCAGGAACAAAGAACAAAGGTTAGCTACTCCACAATCCGCGTAAAGACACAGGGACAGCTAACGTGGTCCTCATCAAACAGCGGTAAAAGGGCGACGAGTCTACCCCCAATAAATCAAATCCACGGCGTCTGCATGGATGCACCAACATATTTTTTGGACTTAAATCCTCCACGTCCAGTAGATTAAGACACTATGAGTTAAGCAGGCTATAATCTATATACCCTACAATTATTTTTCATTCCACGCACATGAACCAACTGGAATACTGGATTGTCGAAAAAATAACTTAAATGCGCACAGGTCGCGTCGCAGTCCCAGATTCGATCAACTTTCCTAAATAAAGAAACAAAAGAAAAACAAGAAGAAGGATTCCAAAAAAAAGATTCAAAACTGAGCGTGGCCTGTCAGGCGCCATCGCCAAGAAGAACACGACCTGAAAATTTCCCCAATGCGGTAAAACCGAACGCGCAAGTATACTCCCGGGCTTAGAACGAAAAATCAATCTCGCCGGCAGGCGGCCGGGGCGGAGCAAAGCAACAGACGAGAGTTTGGCAGGCGGTGGTACGGACAGGAACGAGCGAGGACAGGAGGCACGACGACGTACCGGGACGGGGAGGCGGGGCGGGAGAGGTACGAGGAGGAGCTGGTGCCAGAGCGGCTCGATCTTTGTTCCCTTCTCCAAGCCCGAGGACGTACAGGAGTGGGAGATGGTAGAGCTGGGGGAGAAGACGAGGGGAGGCGGCGAGGAGTGGAGGCGGTCGAGGCGGGCGATCTTTGTGCCAGCCAGCCGCGGCCGCCGCCGCCCTTGCGGTCGGGTCTTGCCCTTCCCGCGCGAGGCCCTTCTGTTTCGGCGGGTTGCGCCGCGTGGCTGCCGGCTACGGGCCACTGCTCACCGCTGGCTCATCTGCCTCGGCTCGCTTCGCTTCTGGGACAGGCTCCGACTCTCCTGCAGATGGGAACGCGCCACGTAACCTCTAGGCCATCGACGACGGATTTCGGGTCCGGGTGTGGCAGCGGCACAGGCGCGCACGTCACGGCTCCCAGGGGCCAGCCAACCGTTGTATGGAAGACTTGTTCAAACTTCAATTCATTCGTGCCTCCTGCCCCTCGACCTGCTGATCCATGTGGGCCAAACTCAATGTTTTCATTTCGTTTTAATCTACATATATTAGTCACATTATATAGTAGATAGATAGATAGAGATGATCTAGTTTAATTTCACTTCAGTCGAAGATAGTACTGTACATGTATAACAGGGGGCAGAGCCACATCAACTTGGGAACAAAAAGTCCCACCTGCATATATATTTCACCGTTATTCCGACGAGAATCGGTGGGTGAAATCGATGGTCATGTTACAAAAAAAAGTTACATCGGGGAGAGGACGAAGAGAATACAACATTACATAACATGAACAACCACACAAACAACAAGGTTAATCATAGACCAAGCCGAAAAGTCTCAACCGATACGTTGATTTGGCGCCACCACCGAAACGACATGCTCGGCTGGTTTCATGGTGGCTCTTGTGCCTGCACCACTCCTAGCGTAGGCTGCTCAATCGTTCGGCGGTCCCTCAAAGGCGAAATAAAGGGACCAACAAAGTGAAATAGGGACTAAGAGAGGTGACGAACATGTAGACCTAGGATCGCCCGGACACGGCGACCTCCCTTCAAGCGATGGAGACATCCTGCTGCATCGAGCCTCACGTACCACCATCCAACGCCGTCCACAGGGGCCCTTGAAGGGGAATGGCAGCCGGCGGTGAAAACTCCACCGACATTTCATTTTTTTGGCACCATCACGGGCGCCAACGAGGCGGACGCCCGAGGGGTTGCTCATGCCGGAGCATCAACGGCGACCAACAACCGGGCCTTAGTCGGCCCATACACATCAAGAACGAAAGAGGAGAGGATAGCGAGGAGGGGATTTTATCGAGAAGACGCAGCTCTATCGAGCGGGAGTAGTAGTGGCGAGAATCTTCAACGACGCCTCCTCAAGGAGGGGGCATGACGCCAAGGGCGCCATCGTCGTCAGATCAGATCAAAGCCGAATAAGGCTTTCGCCCAGATTCTAGACCAGCCCGACAACGCCAGGTTTGGCTAGCCACCACCACCGTGACCGCGACAGGATACATAATGTTGAGTCATATGACCCCATTGTCTTGAGGGACGAAGCCTGGATGACGCCTCCGAGGAGGTAGATGACGCCAGCTTGCGCCATCGCCGTATCCATGTCTGACGCAGCAACCGGATAGGGTTTTCACCCTCCAGGGCTGCAACAGATCCATGTCACGACACACACTGCGAAGGAAGAGATCTCACTTTCATGGCAAAGACATACCACGCAGCAGAGAACACACCTTCTCAAAGGAGTCCATGCCACAAGCTACAAGTAGAGCCATTCCCGACACTAGCCCCCGGCCCATGTCGCGGGCGGCCATGGACGAACTTGTGGGTCGCCCTTCGACCCACCGCTCCTCGCAGCAACGCCACCGTCGTGGCTCCTCCCCTCGAACGCCAGGAACGCGGATTCGGGCGTTGACGGGCGGATCTGAGCCACACCGGCGACATGGTGAGCAACATCCGGCATGGATTCGTCCATGCCATCCGGCCCGACCTTAGGCCGGCATGCCCGCCGACCGTGCCACCACACGCACGAATCCACGGTGTGGGCCGAATCCGGCCCCATCGGCCATCCTTGCCATCGTTATTCCGCGCTTGAGGGGAAGAGGAAGGCGGGGAGGTGAAACAAAGGAGGAGACGCGAGAGGAGGTTTTGGGCTTCCCAGCAGGCGGCTGCCACCACGGGCTAGGGAGCGGGTGGCGGGTGCCGAGAGAGGCGGGTCGGTGGGAGGCGGCGTGGGGAGTGGCTCGTTGAAAGAAACTATATAGACCTGAAAGTTCGTTTTCTAAACTTAAGGTGGGGCCAGCAGTGTTAAATTTTCAAAAACATTTGAATTTTAGAAAATTCAATAGGGATTTGACTTGGGGAGGCAGCGTTGGATACTTATAATCTTATTTATTATTGTTAGACTTTATTAGTTTCAGAAAAAAAATAGTATATTGGAGATAATGGCATCAATATAATGTCACTCATTATCATCCTAAAATAAAATCAGGGAGGTGTATTAAATCGGACCGGATGGATGTGATTTCACTCGAAGGTCTGACTTAATGGAGTAAATACAATCATGAACAGATACAGGAAACAGGGTAGATAAAATAAAACTAGAAAAGTAGAACTTGAATTATTTTGCGATAATAACCTTTTTTAGGTACAAGGCACATCAGAGTACAGGTAGCCAAGACCGACAGCAGAGCGCACTAACACCACCTTTGATTATTACCAAAAGAAAGGCAAATAATTTAGATATCTTCAGATTGCAACTCGAGCTGTGTCATGGTGACAACTCTGATTCTCACACTATGTAAATGTGTGTAAATTATGATCCTTTAAAAATTAGGTGGCGAAAAAAATATATGTGTATCTAAATAAAAGAGTTAAATGCACCGTAGGGCCCCTTGCAAACTTGCAACTGTGTCAAATAGGTCTATGAACTTGAAAACCGACATATCCCCTCAAACTTGCAAACCCACCCTCCTCCGGGTCCAAAGCGGTTTTCTAGGCCACGTGGCAGCCTCTGGTTGGTCGTGCATTTAATGTTTTGTGGTCTTGTGATTGACATCGGTGATAATGTGACACTTCTTTTAAATTTACAAATTAATATCTTTTTATTCGAACCCTCCCAATATAGCAAATAATATATTAATTTTGATCGTCTCGACAAGCTCTTTAAATGGTGTGTCGGTTTTGTTATTTGAGATAGTTTTTATTTCGTGAAAAATTAAATATTTCCACAAAATAAATAAGTGAGAATAACAAAACTTCGTGGAATGTATCGATATATGTGGGTTGAAACAATATTCACTTTGACTGAATTGAACAAAATACATAATAGAAAATAATCTGAATCAAGACATTTGTATTCGCATTCAAAAATATCATTTGGATTAGAATGATAACAGATCATATTCTCATCCGATTCCATGCGAAATAATCTGAATCGTTCCCATGTCTGTCTACTTCCTGTTGTTCGCCGCCGCCTTCAACCGGTGCCTCGAACGCGCAGCACTGCTCCCGGGCGTCCACAGGTACCAGCCACCAGCTCGCCGCCACCAGCTCGTCGAAGCTGTTCAGGGAGGTGCTGTTGTGGCGGGGAGCTCATGGTGTACGCGCCGGTGGAGATTGGGGGCAAGAAGTGGGCCGGGATCTGAAGAACGAGAAGAAGCTACCCTGATGGCAGGTTCAGATGATCTGCGGTCAATTGCTTTTTGCCATGCCGTAGTTTGTGCATGTAGATATATATATATCTGATTTATATCGATGGTTTTACAAAAATATCGTAATCATGTTTATTTTTTTATATTGATTCCTTTCTATCAAAAAAGCAACACAATGCTATACAAAATATTATATACGTATGATTGATTCTTCATGAAATATTTTATATCGTAATGCTATACAAAAATGCTATACAGAAATATTTAATTTTCATGAAATAAAACTATCTCAAATAACAAAGCAGTACACCATTGCAAAAGAGCTTGTCGGGGCGATCAAAATTGATATATTATTTGCTATGTTTGGAGGTCAGAATAATAATATATCAATTTCATAAATTTAAAAAGAATGCATGGCCTCTAGAACTTAGCTATGCGTGGCTAGAAACGCTTTGGGCGCAGAGTGAGCGGGTTTGCAAGTTTGAGGGGTCGAGATGTATGCATGGTTTTTCAAGGATTCGTGAGCTGTTGTGGCGGTCTGTGAAGATTCGAGCTCTGAAGCATTTAACTTCTCCTAAATAAAATACAATACAGAAACAAAATCGACATGTTCCTATTGAAATACATATCTGTACCACACCCACCCCCCTTTGGCGGCAGCATCAAGCGGGGAGACGACGAGAGTCGTGCATGCGACGGCGGCGGCGTCGCCCCCGGCGTCGCACCGCATCGACAAAACGCCCATCAGGCTGTCAAGTCGAACGGCACCGGGACGCGCCGCGCAGCTGTTCGAAATGGACGATGGACTGGTCGCAGACAAACATTACATCAGCACAGTACGTACAGTACAGGTCAGGTCAGTTTGGCAGCACGCGGACAAAAGAGCGCAGCAATTAGCTCTAGCATCTTGCTCAGCCGCAGAAAGAGTTTGTGGCCGTCCACTCACTGTTTGAGGCTTAACAAGTGGCTTCCCTTCGAAAACCCCAAATTTGCATGGCGGCAAATAACTTTTGCGAGTGAGCTTGACATATATGTACATCTACACGTTTTAAAATGAAAAACGCCAGCTGTTGTGAATCAGACCGAGACAAGGAAGTGTGGGTGGCTTACCCAGGAGGGGCAAGGTGGGGCGTGGAGAGATCTAGAGTCTTGGTGGGCAAGATGTTACAGAAGAACAGTGGCGTGGAGAGAGCCTCAGCCCAATAGGACGGGGGCATGGGACGCCTGAAGAGCAAGGAAGCGAACTACATTATTGATGGGCCGGATAATGCGTTCAGCTTTGCCGATTTTGAGGAGCCGAGGTGTGGGGGGCAGGACATGCGCGGATGGATGCCGGGTGAGGAAAAATTGCCGGAGCTAGAGTTGTGGTGCGCCCGTGTCCTGGACGGCTTTGGAACGAGGCCGCGGGTAGAGGCATAGGCGATGAAGCTTTGGGTGTGCTGAGAAAGTGTCAGATTTTGGGGCGCAAAGGAAAAAGTCCATAAGTAGTGAGATTGCAATCATCAAGAATGACCAAATAGTATTTGCAGCTTGAATGCTCCACGACCGGAGGAGTCCATAGATCACAATGTATAAGATCAAACTTATTTGTATTGCAGTAGACTCAAAAGGCAATCTAACATGGCCGCCCAACCTAACGAGGCATGACACAACTCGGCAGTCTGGAATATGACGGAGACAGCGGATGCAAGTTTGGACAAAGCTTCATGACACGGGGTGGCCAAGGCCGCCGATGCCACAACGGGGGAGGGCGGCGAGCGACAAGGGAGTGGGCTGATGGTAGGTGGAGTGGATACAACGGGCGGAGCTGTATCGGCACGATCTCTCTCCGAGATGGAAGAGCTTTCACGGGAACAACAGTGGGTCAAACTCAACGAGCAATTGTTATCGGTGGCAATAAATTGGCGAACAGAGGCGAGTTTCTTAATAATTTGAGGGGACACAAGCACATTATTAAGGCGAAAAGAAGGAGGTAACTCTGTGAGCCAATGGCAGAGGACGAGGAAGTGTAGAGCCATTGCCGACAACAATGGATGAAGGAGTAAGAATGCGAGTGGGGAAGAAATATGTGAAAGTGAGGAGGGGGCAGAGAGGTCATATGTGAAGTAGCACACAGTCGAAGTACCACTCGTTGGGCCCGGAGGAGGGTGCGGCGTCGTCGTGTTGAGCGCGGAGCGGCCGGCCAATCCCACCGGAAGCCGACCCTTATTTGCCCCGTAGTGTCTAGGAAGCGACCCAGTCCGGGTGTAGCGCCGACTTGCTGCTTGGCCCGGCTAGCTGGCTGGCTGCGGGGAGGCGTGTTGCGCCTGCACTTTGCTGCGCTTGCGTGCCCAATGCCGGCAAATGGGGCGGCAGGGATGGGAGCCGGCGGAGGGCCTGCCTCGGGCCACATCACAGTTGGTCCCCCGCCATGGGTTGTAGTAGGACGTCCACCACCAGCAACCCAAAATTGCATGTCTTTTTTTTTTTTTCTTTTTTCTTTTCTTTCTTTTTTTTACTCTCCAAGTGCGGACAAAGTCAACGCCGCGGGAAACCCGAACGCGGGACCAGCGATCTGCACCGCTAGTGGTACGTCGGTCGCAGCGCCCGCGACGAACCGCGTCGGCGAGGCCGGCTGAAAGCAGCGTCAGCTAGATCGAGTCCGGTCGGAGAGGGCGGCCGATCTGAGGGTGGCGAAGCGTCGGCGGCCGCGTGTATGCGAAACGATTGGCCGTAGCGACGTGGTCGGTTCAAATAGCGATCGGCGACCAGCGCCGCGATCGAGGCAGACAGTAGCGATGAAGGACCTGCGATGGGCGATGTCGAGCCGTGTCCGACTGGCGGCGGGAGATCTTGAGTCGCGATCTTGTGGAATCCGCGACCACGCCCGTGATCCGAACGCGCGTCGGGGAGCGCGTTGGATCGGCGGTTGCCGCGTCGTCGGGATCAGCGCCGATCGGCGTCGCGGGATCGGGCACAGGGAGTGGGCGCCCCGCGTGATGCCTCGGCGAGGTGG
>JADLZK010008043.1:0-138806 GCA_015847255.1 Hyparrhenia diplandra | reverse complement strand
AACAAGTAGAGAAAGTGAGAAACTAATACGTATATATAACAACATATAATAACTGCATATTAGGAATAGAGAAATTATGAAAAATTACTACTGTTAGGTAGTTCATGGTCTTTTTTGAGACGAAGGGAGTATATTTGGTTGGAAACTAGTAACGGTTCGAGGATATATGATTTTGTAATCAGATAGTAGTGGTACATATTACATAAAACTAATTATAGATTTTGTTTAGTTTTAGGAACACGTCTTAGGGCCTCGCTCGTCTGACTATGCTCGGTAATCACTCTCTCCATGCCATGAGCCTTGGTTGTGTTTCTTCTCATGCAGCTGCTACTTTATGTGTGCTTTGTTTTTTGTCTTCTGTTGCTCATGTAGGAAGGTGGAGTTCCACCGAAGCCGAGCGTAGGATCGAGATCCTCGCCCTCTTGGGCCCGCCGCCAGACGGCGTTGCTCACGGTGAGGTCATTAAGATAGTCCCAGGCCCTCGCCACGCTGCCTGTGGAACTCCATCTAGCTCTGTGACCTCGATTTCACCGACTATAGTCGCGTGAGGTATGCAAGCTTGTGAGGAGGAAGAAAAAGGTCATTGAGAAGAAGCGAGAAGCGGAAGCAAAATCGGATAACACCAGGTGGGAGCGATTGTACGAAAGTATGTTTCAGTATCAAGTATCAACCTAATGATACTAGTATATTGCCCATGCTAACGCTACGGTTGACATTAAATAATCATTTATAGACAACATTCATGTTAAACAACCACCCGGGGATAGATGAAATACAACCAGTCCTACGGCGTAACCTTAGTACTATAGGTGCGGAGTCACTTGCCATCTCAACCAAGAACAAGATCAAATCCAACAAGGCTTCTTGTCGGAAACCTCTTCACATGGAATCCAAAAATAACAAGGCTTGTTATCGGAAAACTCTTCACTTGGATCTTGGAGTGGAACATACATCCTTGCAGCCTGTACGAAGACCACAAAAGATTTAATAAAAGCGCACACCTTATGTGGAAAACATCTTTGGTGCCACTCAACGCTTATACAATGAAAAACATGTCAAAGTACTGCCGCTCACTAACATTTGTCACATATATGATCCAATCTGCCTCCTTAGCATCTAGTCGTACCTCTATAATCTGCCTTCTAAAATCAATTTCTGAATAAACAATATATTGCAGAAAGCTCTATGTTTTTATTGATGGCCTACACTACAACTGACTTGATCTCAGCAATCCATGGGCAAAGCTGACTTAATCTCAGCTCTATGTTTTATGAAACAATGGCAGGTCTAAATAACAACTGTGAACTAAATAGCTTCCTATTTGATATCCAGTTATTACTGAACCACTTACCACATTGAAAATCTTGAAGAGATAACAGTGACAAAACAAAAGCCTACTGCAGCCATATAAATTTTGAACTGACAGATTCATAATCGCATCAAAATGCAACACATTGTTCCTTCTTAAGACTCCCTTTTATATTCAAATGTTCCTGGTCGACCCCCACCTAAAGTTCACCTGGAAAATTCACCTGTTTGACACCCAAAAAAAAAAACACCTCGTTGTGGCTTATTATCATACAGTGACATTCAGAAATCAATCTTCATTTTAGAAAGCAGAGGTGCACTCTGAACGTACAAGTAAAGCATTTCATAGGTTTCATGTTGTATTATCAGATTTTAGGTTTCAGTTCAGCATGAGCACTGAGCCAGGCCAAATCTTTCATGTTGCATGAAAAAAAAGTAGGATCCACACATGGTGTGGACACAGACGGTGTGCATGAAGAAAATTCTTAGAAAGATAAGTTTCAGAATATTATTTAACTATTCCAGCACTCCCTGCTTATACTCTTAGGTATTTATCTCGAAATGAAAATGCAGTAACATGAGTAATCATGCCATAATCAGACTTACTTTAAAACACAAGTGGACCCATTTGAATCTGAGGCTTGCAACTCTATATGTATTATGAAATTGGCATGTAAACAATCCATTGCATAGTTAATTGCAGTGTGTGTATGTGTTTATCTAGTTGCCTAGGCCAAATACTGTTCAGGTAATTTTTCAGTGACATCCCTGGTGCTCAATAACGATCACCACCAATGATCCCTTCCCAGCTCAAATGAACTGCATGATTGCATAACCAATGAACCTATCGCTAAAAGGCAAATGAAAATAAACTATTGAAGTATACTACCCTTTTTGCAAGGATCCAATGCGAAACACCCATCCATTTTGGCAAGAACTAAAACAACAACTAAAGCAGGTACTTGAAATTCAGTCTAGTACAACTTCCTATCAATTCAGGACGTAGGAGATCAAAATAATTATATTCTACAAAGAATTGGGCATTAGAGGAAACAGAGCAGTATTATTATAATAATATAGTCCGTAAATAAAAAGGCAAATCCTTCCCACTGTTTTAGAGAGACACCTTCCAACATGAACTCTAGGCTAGCATGAACTGCAATTAGCTTGCAGATGACTCACCCTTCATATCGATATGTTTCCTTCTGTTAATCAACTCCAGGTGCTGGATCATGTATGGCTGACATCCAGGTTGCCCTTTTTGCTCGCAAAGGAGGCAGTGAATTTCTTGAACAACCAAAAGCACTGCCCAGATAAAATCAAAGCCTCTAAGAAATGCCAGAGCGCAAGAACAGCTAGCAGCACACTTTCTAACCTTGACATGGGCCAGCTGACTCACTGCTGTTATTAGTCCCCAACATCAACCACGATGGTCCAGTAAATAAAACATCAACCACGATGGCTGTAAACTCCTTGACTATCTGAAAATTCAAGAAAACAACAATTAACCAAAGAAATATTATTTCATTTCATTCAAAATATTAAAGTGAGTAGCTAATTGATAAGCATGTGCTAAATAACACAATTTACTGAATTTTGTGATGACCTCAAACGGATCCGATCCGGCGCCAACAAAAACCAGATGGGAGTCTTCGAATCTCCAGCTCAACGTCAGTGTTCCCCTGAAGAACAGCACGGATTGAGCCCTCCAGTATGGGGCACGACAGGCTGCTCGTCGGTGCCACACTCGCCAATCCCAGCGAGCAACTGGAGGCCTGGGCATGAGCAGGCGCGGCTCCGCGAGGTCGGCTAGCTGTTCGCGCTCCGGCCTCTAGGACCCGCCTTGGCATGAGCGTGTACTGCGCGACGTGGAAGTCCTTTGGGCGTCGCGGCACGAACCCCGTCCGCTTCCCGTACGGTGGTACTGGACGGGCAGCAGCCATGGCCGCCTGCGACGACTTCCCGCCGTAACACTCTTGGACCAGGGGTCGCTGCTGTGGTCGTAGAAGGTGGATGCCGACGTCTTGGGTGCCGGTAAGAGATCCTTGGGCGTTGCCATGGAGGCGGCCGCCGCCGTCGCCCTATCCGCCTGGTTCCGTTCCTCGACCCTCCTCTTGGAAGGAGAGAAAAAGTAAAAAAACAAAAATCGAAAAGAAAAAAGGGGAGTAGGGAGAGCTGGGGCAGGAATCGAACTCAGGTTGCGAGCGTGGGCGGAGGACGTGTGCGCGGGCGAAGGGAGGTGAGGGTGTCAGACGTGCATCAAACTTTCGATCTCGGCGCCGATTCCGGTGATCCATCGGCCGGTTTGGTGTGTGATCTAAAAATAAAGATCAATCGGCCATTATAGTAGAGATTTGTTACACATGGTAAAACATGATTATTTTTTTAAACACGTAATCAAAGTTAGAAATGTTTAACTTATCCATAAACAAGACGAGCAATTATTTTAAGACGGAATGAGCAGAAGCTGCACAACATTTCGCAAGAAAGAAATACCAAGTGACACACGTGTCATGACGACCAGCTAGTGGTAGACTGCAGACGCCTGGACGGCGGGATTCCATCGTCACAGCCAAAAAGCCAGGCACTCGCAGGGCGGCCTTTTGGCCGGAAGCCCACAAAACAAAAGCACCACGTCGGCGCACCGCTGCTCGGTGCTCCGAGCGTCATCCTCCGCCGCGACATTTAAACCTCCGCTCCCGACCGCCGCCGCCGACTCCTCATCCCCAATGTTCTCCTCCTCCTCCTCCTCCTCCACCCACTCGGCCACCTCGCCCCTCCCCGGCCCCGCCTCCGCCTCCGCAAACCCTAAGCCCCGCTCGCGCCTCCTCCGCCTCCGCGCCGCACCGCCCGTGCCGTCCGTGGCCTTGAGCGCGCGCGGGCGCCCGCCGATGTGTACCGTCAGGGCTTCGTCCGCCGCTGGGGCGGCAGTGGGGGGGAGTTGGCGACGGAGCGGCTGGTGGAGGTGGCGCAGCGGGCGGCGGACGCGGCCGGGGAGGTGCTCAGGAAGTACTTCCGCCAGCGGGTTGAGATCATCGACAAGGAGGACCACAGTGTGTGCTATGCTTCTCTCTATTCCCACACCACATTTGTGATCTCATTTTGCTTCCTGCTTGGGTATAGGGTATAGTGTGCTGGTTGTTGAATCGGATAATGCCCTGTTCTCTCTGCACGCTGTAGATTAATTATTTTACTATCAAGTTTCGAATGCTGCAGCGGCCAGTGCAGGAGCATACTTTGTCTGAAAAGACTGAAATTATATGATATTTTGGTTGGGGGTCATAGTTTGGATACTGATTGAATTAGGAATTCACATAGCACTCCAAATTTAGCTTAACGGTGGTCAGCCTGTTGATATTTTGGACTGTATAATGGAATCACTTGAAAGTGTAAAGTAACAGGCTGATAGTCTCATAGTCCTAGTGACGTCCTGCACTGCAGCAGGACCTATGCACATCATTTCCAAAGAAAGAAGTGTGTAGGTTACTCAAAGTTCAGGCTGAAGTGGTCAATAGAAGTGGGGATAAATTGGCCAGTTATTTTTTTTGGGTAAGGAATTTTTCAATTCGTTATCTGTGCTCTTGATGGGAGCCTCCTTCCCATGGTTCTGCTCACGTCCTCGTTGGAAAATTCAAGGATTCTAAACCCTTTCTGTGTATATCCTTGTATAGTTATGTTTTTACCTTCGTTTGACTTGTGAACAGGGTTGACTATATATAGTTGTACAACTTCTTTTGTCAGTAACTCATTCTGCACAGTCTTGTGAGGACAGGTCAATCTTGGTTATTGACTTAGTTGGTTTAGGTAGGTTGAGATGGGGAATTTGTTTAGTCCTTTTTTTTTTTTTTTTTTTTTGCCTCGTTGGCAAGCTACCAATACAGCTATCTGTCTTCATCCGCACAGTGAAAGTTATGGGCCCTAATCTGGTACTATTAGGTCCCAGAACATCTGCCTTAGTTCATTTTCCCTAACTCATGTACATGTGTATTGCAGCCAATTGACTCATTCGAACTCAACCCCTCCCCTTGCCTTTAGTTTTGCACTGCTTCAGAATCCTTCATGTTCACAGCTCATGTGCACTAGTGGTATTGTGCTCCATCGTTCCCATATAAAGTGCGAATTGAAACCTAATAATTTATCATCCATCATTTTGTAGACCATGCCACAACCACACACACACACACGTCTCGTGTAGTGAACCTTAGTTCATAAGAGGGATAACTAGGCCTTATGCTTTGCCAAGAGCTTGAGAGATTGAGGGATGAGACTCAGAGGTAGCAGGGGATGAGATAGTGGACTGATAACTTCATACTTGTTGATTGCTTGATTCCTCTGGATTAGATTACATGGTATATATAGAGCATCCCACCCTCCGGGCGTCCGTGTTCTGGCCCCTTCGTTTCTCTCAACATTAATCACTCTCTCATTACTCTAATCCCTTCCCCATAAGCCTTAATTGTTGCCGACTACAGCCGGTACCTCCCGGGAGACCGAATCGCCCTTTTCACCCACATCTCAAGCCCCGGGACGGTGCTGCCGTTCCCCATGACATCTCCCCGCCCTTGAAGACCAGCTCGCCCTCGAGCCGAAGCGTGGATGGTCGCCGGCCCGATGGCGCCCTCCCGGATCCCATGGAAGGAGCCCAAAGAACTAGCTTCGGAAACAGGGAGGCCTGGCCGCCTCGGAGTTCACCCCGGCCTCGATCCCCGCGGAACGGGGAAGGACGCCGTTGTTGGATGTTCTTGCCGCAGGCGGCGACCCGCCCTTGCATGACACCGTGGTGATGGATTTGGTGAGCTTGGCCAAATCAGCCATGGTGGGTTCCATTGATGACAAGATGGAGGCAACATGAGTGTTGTGGCGAGGATGGAGCGGTGATGGGAGGCATGGTGGTGGCCGGTGGCGGTGTATGAGCGTATGAGGAATGCCTCATTGTAGGCGCAGGTTTGATTGCTGCCCACATCTTCCCTATGGTGCGCCGCACCAGAATCCTCGCCGCCGCCGTAGGCGCGCATCCGCTGCCCGCTCCGCCGATGATGGCCATGGAAGAGCCCCCGAGACCACAAAGAAGGTGCTTGTCCCCACGAAGGGACCGCACCCGCTAGTGTGCCCGAACCCACGCTACGCCGCCGCTCAAGACGCACCACGCCAAGGCGTTCACGCGAGTTCCCCGGTGGTGAGCCTCACCATGAATGCTCGCGCCACCGCTTGGAAGTCCTCAAAGGCGCTTATTGGGACCGCAGCCTCGGCCACGGAGAGCCCGCACTGCCGGGCGTGCCGAGGCCACGCTGGCGCTGCCGCGGCAGCGTGTTGCCGCCTGGTCTTCACGTCTTTGCTATCGCCGAGCATCGCAAGGATGCGCCGCAGCTTTGTGGACGCCTTTGGAGCCCTCGCAAAAGGGCGCTAAAGGCATCGACGCAGCCAGGCCATGGAAATGGATCGAAACCAAGGCTAGCCGATACCGGATGTAGTGAACCTTAGTTCATAAGAGGAATAACTAGGCCTTATGCTTTTGCCAAGAGCTTGAGAGATTGAGGGATGAGACTCGTGAGGTAGCAGGGATGAGATAGTGGATTGATAACTTCATACTTGTTGGTTGCTTGATTCCTCCGATTAGATTACATGGTATATATAGAGCATCCCAGCCCTCCGGGCGTCCAGGTTCTGGCTCCTTCGTTTCTCTCAACATTAATCACTCTCTCATTACTCTAATCCCTTCCCCATAAGCCTTAATTGTTGCCGACTACAGCTGGTACCTCCCCCGGAGACCGAATCGGCCCTTTTCAGCCACATCTCGAGCCCCCGGGACGGTGCTGCCGTCCCCCATGACATCTCGGCAATTTTTTTCCATTCTTCTACCTTTATGTGTAGAGGACCCAATTAGGCACAATATGTACCGGCACTATGCATTTTCAGCAAGACAGTTTCATCTGGTGTAACTTATTCCAAATTCAACAAAGAAGCTGTTTGGTAGATATTGTATCTAATACCTTTGTGCATCATTGTACCTTGGACATTTGTGGTCAAACCATAAGATGAGCACGATGGCGTCAATAGACAATAGGTACAATCTCAAAGTGCTATGTGGTTTGTAGTGACTTGGTAGCTAGAAGAAAATCAACCTTTGGTTTAAGTTACAACTTTCTACTAATTATTTATACATGAAGCTCATGCCTGATAGACTTGTCATGCGAAATGTTCACTCCAATATTGAAGTTCTTTAACTACTCTTTTGTTCAATTTGAACAACATAACAATATTTTAAATTGGGCTGACTTCGGGATGTACAGGAACCTACTTTCCATATCTGATTATTGGATAAAACGATACTTGCACTGGGGCTCTAGAACATGTTATTTAATTGTATTTGGTGGTCTTTTGCCTTTTCTTAACTTATAGAATTGTTCAATACGGTCCAGGTCCTGTCACGATTGCAGATAGAGAAGCAGAAGAGGCAATGGTGTCAGTTATACTGAAGAGCTTCCCTACTCATGCCATGTGGGATTGTTTTGCTGGTTTTTAAAATGTTCTGTTCACTTTTATGGCACCTTTGAACATTCATTTCCAGCATTTACTTGAATCATGCAGTTTTGGTGAGGAGAATGGTTGGAGATGTGCGGAGAGTTCTTCTTCAGATTATGTTTGGGTTTTGGACCCAATAGACGGAACTAAAAGTTTCATTACTGGTAGTGGATCTTTGATCACATTATGAGTTTTTGACTGAGAAGATCAAGTCAAACTTAATTATAATGACTTCTAATTCGTTGTTTGTAGGGAAGCCTCTTTTTGGTACACTTATAGCACTTCTGCACAACGGAAGCCGGTACACTTGTTTTCTTTTGTTCATTTCTAGCTGCCTTTGTTTTCCTTGGTATTTCACTATTTCCTTCATTCTTTTTACCACAACTGCACTACATATGCAAATAGTTAATGCTTTATCAGTGTCACAAAACATCATATTCTTATATTTATATAATGTCTCTTTTGGTTGTATCAACAATATACTAACTTTACATGGCATTTTGATGAAACTTTTCTAAATCATTAGCTACTTAATCATGATATATCTTTTTGAGAAATTTCTTGACAAATCTCTTTGTGGGCATCGTTACTAATATATTTGATAGTGCTATTTCTTTAGTTAAGCTTGATTTTTTTGCTTCCTTTCTCCAGGTTATTGGTGTCATTGACCAGCCAATCTTGAGAGAAAGATGGATTGGGGTGGATGGGAAACAAACAACTTTGAACGGACAAGAAATATCTGTTCGCTCTTGTAATTTACTTGCACAAGCTTACTTGTATGTATATTTGTTTTAGTATTTAGTTGTTATGTGGTTACATCTGTTTACAGTCTTGAATAATGCAGTGCAGCATAACAATTCTTTTGTTCTGCTATGACAGATATACAACAAGCCCACATCTCTTTGAAGGAGATGCTGAAGACGCGTTTATTCGTGTAAGGAATAAGGTATGGGTGTCACATATATAGCTTCACGTTTTTTTCTGCAATCGTTATCATTACTCACATGTATTTTACCATCTCTATTGCCAGGTGAAAGTCCCACTTTATGGTTGTGATTGTTATGCTTATGCTCTTCTGGCCTCTGGTTTTGTGGATATTGTTGTTGAATCTGGTTTGAAGGTATGATGTCCATTTTTTTTTGTTATGTGACTTAGAATATGTCATTGGCCTTTTGTGTTCAGCAGAGGATTTCTTGTTTTCTATCTTTTCTGGCAACATAAAGGAAAGGACCATAAATAAACTGAAATCAAGCAAATAGAGTTGGTTTTGACTTCTAATTACTAGCAAGATTGAATTACATGCTGAAGAGTTTAGTTTACTGTAAGTTTTGTTTTGATGGCCTCAGAAATCATGCATACATTGTGAAATCTTAAGTCAGCTTAAGAACATTGAAACTGAGGTTGACTCAAAACTAGTGATATCATAAGGAAGTTATCTTCATGCATGATAAAGAACAGAAGTTTAGAAAAAAGTGTTCTCTGAACTCAGATTTGATTTCACCTGATTTAGGCACTACTACAATCTTAGGGAAATGAAAAGCTGTGATCATATGTTATAGAATAACAGCTGTCAAATGTCATGCATTTACTGCCTGAATGAATGAAAGTTCTTTACTGCGATAACTGATTTTGTTGGTGGCTTGGTGCAGCCATACGATTTCCTCTCCCTGGTACCTGTGATTGAAGGAGCTGGAGGGTCAATAACTGATTGGAGAGGGAACAAGCTCCACTGGCCTGTTACTGCAGAATCTCGCCCACAAGTATAACCTTCACTTGTCATTAAAATTCATCAAGCTCTTTTTTGTTGTTGCTAAGTTCTTTCAATGTTGCCTAAGCTCTACAGTGGCCCTCTGGTTTCAGTAATTGCGTAGGATAATTATGCCAAACTGCATTATGGGAAAAACTTGCCCTATTGACACTTCAATTGTGCATTCTTGCTTTTGATCAGCAAAATTTCAGTTCACCTCATTCTGCGTTATTGATTTATTTGTAGGTTTCAATGTGGTAGCAGCTGGGGATGCCCGTGTCCACAAAGAGGCCCTTGATGCACTTCAGTGGCGCTAGCTTGCTGCTTAGTTAAGCCTTAAACTAATACCCAACTATTTAGATATTTACATGTGCAATTTATATGACCAATAATAAGCTCTACCTGTATGCTTGTTGCTTGGCCTCAATCTTGCACTAAATAATCCACAACATGGTTGTAAACTATCAAGCAGTGGTTTGAACCAAGCAAAGATTATGGTGGTGTTTGGTTTACAGAAAATGAAGTTGTCCATCACCATCCCACTCAAGTTTTTCTTTGGTTTGTGGAATATAGAATGAGTTGATTCATCACCACCTCATCATTCCCGAATATGAGAAATGGAGCCATTTTTTGAGGAATGGGCTCATGGTGCATCCTCACATCTAAAATGGGTTAATTTTCCAAACCAAACCAGTGTCATGAGAATGTCAACTGTGCGAAGTCTGACCTTAGTGTGAGCTTTCCTTGCACCCAGCAACTCAGCTGCGATATGTAGTTCTTGGGGGCACTTTAATTGAGTTAGATTGCTGTTTGCTTCCACGTTTGCTTCCACGGCTCATCTTGGTTGTTGCACACTAGCTGAGTTCTGAGTTATGATTTCCAGCCTTGGTCTGAATTCTGGACCGAGCCATCTGCCGGACCATGGCCGCTACCTCTGGCAGAGGCATCTGCCGGACCTCGTCCACGCACTCAATTCTGTTCAGGAAACTGGTGGTGACGTTGTCGATGTAGTTGCATGGCCGCGTGGACGTCCAGTGCCGCTAGCCGCCGTCGCCCGTCGACCCACCACTGCATGCGGCAGCGCGCGTCGGCCGTGCCCACGACGTCCAAAGGGTAGACGCTGATGGCTGACCCGTCACCAACCCCTGGCGGGTAGACGCTGGCGCGCGACCGGTTCCAATGCCCGCAAAGACCGCGCGGTCGAATACCTGCTCGACGCGTACGCGTCCCGCGGCGGGTCAACGATGTCACTATCCTTTGCATCGAGCCTTATGATTTGTGAAATGGAGTTGACCAAACATGGTCCAGTCCAGTGGAAGCAGCTGAGGCAGCTGAGCAACACGGAGGGAAGGGAAGGGAAGGTGTCCATGGCGGAAGGAGTTCTTACCTCGAGCATCGTCCATGAGGTGCTGGCTAAGATCGGCCCCTTGATTTGGGCCGAGATTGCAATCCTGAGGAGCTTCAAGGCGGACCTGAGGGCCATGGAGCGCGACTTCACCACCATCCGGGAAGTCCTCTCTGATGCCGAGGCGCGCGGCGGCGGTGATGCAGGCGTCCGCGACTGGCTGCGCAGGCTCAGGGACGTCGCCCACGACATCGATGACTTCCTCGATGAGTGCCGCACCGTCTCCGACTCCGAGCGGCGGAAGAGCACTGCGTGCGGTCCCGTCACCAACCCCTGCTTTCTTCGCTCGTTTGCCATGGCCCGCAGGCTCAAGTCATTGAGGCGCCGGCTGGAATCCGTCGCCGCTGGAAGAGACAGACTGCGCCTGAACCCCAGCATCCAACCGCCAGGCCACCCATCCGCTCCTCCCAGGCGCGAGACGATCTCAAGGTTGATGAGTCCAAGACGGTTGGGCGCGCCGGGGACAAGGAGAAGCTCATGCGGCTGGTCCTCGACGCCGCCAGCGACGAGGACGTGTCCGTGATCCCCATCGTCGGCTTTGGCGGACTCGGCAAGACGACGCTCGCGCAGTTGGTGTTCAACGACCGTCGTGCCAACGACGAGGTGTTCGACCCCCGGATATGGGTCTCCATGTCCGGTGACTCCAGCCTCCGGACGCTAGTCCAGCCAATCGTGAGTGCGACCAAGGAGAAGTGCGACCTTGACAACCTCGACGCCGTCTCCAGCTTCCTGTCGCGGACGTTCACGGGGATGAAGTACCTGCTCGTTCTTGACGACCTGTGGAGCGAGAATCAGGAGGAGTGGGAGAGGCTGCAGCTACTCCTCAAGGACGGCAAGCGCGGCAGCAAGATCATAGTGACTACACGGAGCCGGAAGGTTGCCATGATGGTGCGTACGGTGGCACCGTTCGTGCTCGAGGGTCTCTCCGACGACGACTGCTGGGAGGTATTCAGGTGTAAGGCATTCGAGGAAGGGGAGGAGAATTTGCATCCCAAGCTGGTCAAGGCAGGCAAAGAAATTGTTCACAAATGCGGCGGCGTGCCATTAGCAGCGAAAGCTCTTGGGAGCATGTTGAGATTCAACAGAAATGAGCAATCATGGGTGGCTGTCAAGGACAGTGAGATATGGCAGATGGAGAAGGAAGAGACGATCTTGCCATCTCTCAAACTTAGCTACGACCAGATGGCACCTAGTATGAAGCAGTGCTTCGCTTATTGTTCAGTGTTTCCTAGGAGCCATGAGATTGACAAGGATAAGCTTATTCAGCAATGGGTTGCTCTTGGTTTTATTGAACCTACAAAGTATCACAGCGATAGAGCGAATGACTGCTTTGAGCACTTGTTGTGGATGTCATTCCTTCAGGAAGTGGAGGAGCATGATTTATCAAAGAAGGAATTAGAAGAAGATGGCAATGTCAAGTACATGATTCATGAATTGGTGCATGACCTTGCACATTTTGTTGCGAGGGATGAAGTTCAGACAATCAGTTCTAACCAGGTTAATGGTCACACTGAAGGATGCTGTTATGTATCACTGGCTGATGACATGGGAGCGCCTCAAGTTATTCAGAGCATGCTTCACAGAGTTCGTGCCTTCCATTCATGGGGATATAATCTTGACATCAAGCTGGTTCTTCAGTCCACGTGTCTGCGCGTACTGGATTTGGGAGGCAGCCCTATAACCGAGCTTCCCCAGTCGGTTAGCAAACTGAAACACCAAAGGTACTTGGATATTTCTTCATCCCCAATCGAAACTCTGCCCAATTCCATCAGCAGCCTCCACAATTTGCATACTCTCTACTTATCCAATTGCAACAATCTCTGTATTCTTCCCATGTCAATATGCAACCTTCAAAATCTAGAGACCTTGAATCTTTCAGCCTGTAGCCTCCAAAACTTGCCACTTTCGATTGGGAATCTCCAAAACCTGGAAAATCTGAACATGTCATTTTGCAAGTTTCTTGAGACATTGCCAAACTCCATTGGTAAACTCCAAAACTTGCGCACCTTGAATTTTAAAGGTTGTGGTAAGCTCCAAAGTCTTCCTGATGATATATGCAGCCTCCAAAATTTGCAATTTTTAACCTTTCACAGTGTGGTATTCTCCAAGAATTGCCCAGAGATATCGGAAACCTCTCAAATTTGTCGCACCTGAATTTATCACAATGCAATGATCTCAAGTCAATCCCAGATTCGATACGCCGGATAACACGGTTGCATACTTTGAATATGTCTCATTGCAGTAGTCTATCAGAAATACCAGTATCTATTGGTGGCCTTAAAGGGCTTCAATTTCTTTTTTTGTCGCATCATTCAAGCAGTTTATCACTTCCTATATCAACCGGCCATCTACCAAACTTGCAAACGTTGGATCTCTCTTGGAATATTGGTCTTGAGGAATTGCCTGAATCAATCGGCAGCCTTCATAATTTGAAGATGTTGATCTTGTTCCAGTGCTGGAGTCTTTCCAGGTTGCCTGACTCTATATCCAACCTTGTGATGTTGGAAAGTTTGAACCTTGTTGGATGTGAACAACTGACAAAGTTGCCTGATGCCATAATAAGCATCAGCAATCTAAAACACCTGAGAAACGACCAGTGCTCAGCTTTGGAGAGACTGCCTCATGGATTTGGGCAATGGACAAAACTTGAAACATTGTCCCTACTTACGATAGGTGACAAAAATAGCAGTATTGCAGAGCTTGAGCACCTTAATGTTTTAACTGGTCAGCTGAGGATTGAATGCCAGTCACCCATGAAGGATCCAGCTGATGCTATGAGAGCAAACTTAAGGAGGAAGAAAAAATTAAGCAGCTTGACCTTGTCTTGGACCAGGTCTTGTTCCTTTGAAGAAGAAGAAGAACTGATAAGTGCTGAAGCATTTCTTGAAGTGTCTTGTTCCATTGAAGAGATGATAAGTGCTGAAGCATTTCTTGAAGTCCTCATGCCACCTGTAAACCTCGAAGTTTTTGAGCTAGACGGTTATGTGGGCACTAAATTTTCCAGTTGGATGATGAACAGCATGGAACTGTTGCTTCCGAATCTTGTGTCCCTCAGCTTCAGCAATATCCGTCATTGTAGTTGCCTTCCGCACCTTGGTCATTTTCCACATCTACAGTCTCTTCAGCTTCGCCACATTACCGGTGTTCATAGCATGGACTCTGAAATGCCTGCAAAAATAAACAAAGGTACTCTATACCGATCATTGAAGGAACTCCACTTTGAAGACATGCCCAACCTGGAGATTTGGCTAACGTCACCGGTAACCGATCACAAGCACAAAGAACCAGACGTATTCATGTTTCCTGTTCTGAAAACTGTCACTGTAACTGAATGCCCAATGTTGACACCACAGCCGTGCCTTCCTGATGCTATAGCAGATTTGTCGGTGTCTGGCAGCAGCTCGATGTTATCAGTTGGTGGGATCACCGTACCACCACCATCGCTTCTGAGAAGATTATGGATTAAAAACTGTCATGTTTCTTCTGACGAGTGGAGATTGTTGCGGCACAGACCAAAGCTCGAAGACCTGGTGATCGAATACTGTGAGGGGCTGCATGTTCTGCCTGAGGCCATCCGGTCCCTCACGAACCTGCGGAGTCTGAAGATTCTAAATTGCAGGGAACTGAAAGCCCTTCCGGAATGGCTCGGTGATCTTGCGACGCTTGAATCTTTAGAGATACGCTGCTGTCCCAAGCTGGTTTCACTGCCCAAAGGTTTGCAGTGGCTGACTTCACTGAAGGAGCTGACCATCACGGGGTGCAGCGCCGATCTGAATGAGAGGTGCACAAAAGATACAGGCAGGGATTGGTTCAAGATATGCCATGTTCCAAGTATCATTGTCTCATAAGGCCCTATTTTGCAACTTAGTAAAGTTTCTGCTTTCTACAGCTGAAATTTGTTACAGCTGTAATTCCTGTGCACTAGGAATCATTCGTATAGATGGATCCATTGAACCTGTTCATTTTATTATGCTGTATTCGTACCAAAAGTTAGCTTCTTGCAAATTGGACTCCACCGTTACGTCCCTCTCGTGAGGTGGTGGAAATGCGTATCAATCAGGAGCTCAAACGAGAGAAGGCTAAAACTGAAATAGAGCTGTATATTTTTGGCACGGATGTGCTGTAAAAGGTATTCGACACCTAATTGGAGAAGTCCATCCCACCCTATAAATGTTAGAAGATTTGGGCTTTTGGCCCAAATATTCGCAAATATAAATCCCAAAGGCCCACTCACACACATCATGATATGGTGGGGGACTTTAGTCCCACATTGCTAGTCTAGAAGGAGTGAGGCTAACTTAAATATGTGAGCCATCTCCAACTAGATGTAGCTATGGTGTGAGAGGGAAAAGGAAGCAACACGCGCTCGCTCGCTCGCCTCGCCTCGTCGGGTGTGGCATGGCGCCGGCGCACGACATCTTGGCGTGAATGGTCCTGCCATTCTTCGCCCTCTTCCTTTTGCTACTCGAAATTTTTGCATGCATGGAGAAAATTGCGCTGTCCTATTTGGAAGGTCTTGCTACTCGAAATTTTTGCATGCATGGAGAAAATTGCGCTGTCCTATTTGGAAGGTCCATTTAGGAAAGCAATTATTCTCGTATTATGGCAATAACCCTAATGGTGCTCTATTGCCTTAATGCTGTAATTGACGCGGTCAATTAATTGCCTTATTAGCTGCGTTGCGTGTATAAATAGAGGGGCGAGACGTCGTCCCTGACTACCAGAGAAATCATTCTCTTCCACTACCATCGTCCTGCGCTGTCGCCGTCTTCCCCATCCCGTCGCCGACGCGCCATCGTCGTCGGGAGAGCAGGCTCCGAAACCCACGTCTCCTCGCGTCCCTGCATGGGGTAGGGGACGTATTAGGTTTTTGGGAAGCGCCGTCGCGACTGCTCGCTGGGCGTCTTCTTCCTCTACGTCGGATCTCCATCACCGGTGCCTTCGTCTACTTTCTTTGCGCTAGCACCGACAACCCCAACGTAAGAATGTCGATCCTTTCTCTTCTGTTCGTCCTCTTGTTCTTGTTGTTGCTAGCACTAGATTACCATCGTTTATCTAGTATCGTAGTGCTACTGATGAATCATATTTTTCTGATACATGTTGTAGATCTTTTTCTTATTGTCGGAATTAATTATTGGGTCACTGAATTGCTTTTATTTCCAACAATAAATATGATATACTCCTATAAAGGATCACGACGACCGGTTGAGGACTGTCTAATCACAACTAAAGTCAATGTGTTTTTATTTTCTCTTTTTATCTTTCTGATTCTCAATCCTAATTTGTTGTTCTACCGCGCGTCTCGACTGCAATTGAAGGCGTTCAGTTGGCCTATCGGCTATCGCTGCTTGAAAGTGTGCTTAGTCGTTGGTCCCTCCTGGGCCAGCATTCGTTGGTTTATCGAAGATTCATACCAAGACCGCCGCCCTCGAGAGCCGGTGGATGGCTCGCTGCCGAGCCGATGCCGGAGAAACTGTGGAGATCTTCGATGTGCTATGTGCACAACCCCCCCCCCCCAGATGGTGGGTGATGGATCCATGTGGGTGCGTGGATGCCACGTGGGCGTGCAGCCGCGTGATGGAAAGCTGTGATGCGAGCGGAAAGTGAGCCGCTGCTGTGACACGTGGCGTCCTTCCAGCTTAGGGGATCACAGGCCGCACGCTGCGCCCATCGTCCATGCCATTTACTTGTGAAAGGGGGTGGTATGCTATCCAATGTGTTCAGCTTGTTCAGTTAAGCTCGACTAGGTAACAAGTGGGACCCTTAGATCGACATCGACAGTAGCACACTAGGACTGGCGGAGTTGGGCCAGGAGGAGAGAAATGAGATGCCTGGCCTGCAAAGAGGAATTCTGCAATTCTTATTCTAGTTTTGGGGGAGTAAAATAAAATGCCATTATTTTGACGGGAAGAGACTGTGGGAGAGATCCCACAGTCGTGGTCAAAATGAAATTAAATTAAAGAAAGGTTTAGATTGCTTACAATGGATCTAGCTAAAGGTGTCTAGCCAAATACAAAAAGACATTCTAACATCATAATTTAGCCTAACCGACTGGATAATACACTGGCTCCTGAAGTTACAAAGCCAGTTAACATGCGTGAGCTGCCTCCGATCAAAGATTTTTTTTTCGTTTCTAGCTTTCCAAATCTCCCACATGGCTATCTGAGCAGCCTCCTTAGATCTCTTAGCTTGGAAGGAAAAACAGTAGCACCAATTAATGTGTCGTATGCACATGATGTGGTTTCAAAATTTTGAAATAGGTTCTTCTGAAAAACCAGTTTTGAAATAGGTGGATTTAAATAGGGCGCCATGGCAATTTTGCAACTTTGGAAAAATACCATTACTATTCATTAAAATTCTTGTCAAAGTGGAGATTTGCCACTTGACTCCACATGTCATAGACATCAGAGAAAAAAAATTGCATGTCATGGGGCTCGCTCTCTCCTACCTCTCTCCTGTCTATGACATATGGGTCTAAATGGCAAATCTCCAATTCGACAAGAATTGTAATGACAGTTCTCCAATTAGACGAATAGTAATGACATTTTTTCAAGGTTACAAAATTGCAATGGCATGAAACCAATTAACCCATTTAAAATAGGTGTGAATTGGTTTTCGTTGGTTTTTTAAAAATGTAAAGATGCAAATTTTTATTTAATAGGTGTGGATCATACACATGCAATTAACGATTGGTAAAACACGCAAAAAGGAAAAAAAGGGAAACAAAAGGGAAAAAAAAAGTACAACAAGCTAATTCTTTTGCTTGAACTGGGAATAAGCTTCTTTTCTTTGAAGTTGATAATCGCACATAAAACATCAGTTAAACTTTATACCACAGATGTGGTATCCTTTATACTAGATTAATTGACACGAAGAGAGGCTAATCTAGGAGTTGCGACAGATATCGCCATATAGTTGATGCTGCTTGACTCAGTAGCTGTAGCCTCATCATTTCCCACCCTTACATTGAAATATGCTGGCTGCTTAGGCTTATCCATGACGGTAGTCTCACTTCTTAGCATTGCAACGACCTCTGCCATGGTTGGTCGATCAGCTGCATTCTCTTGTACACACAACAATGCTATGTTAATGCACCTGATCATCTCTGGTGAGTGACTCTTGGGAAGCAACGATTCATCAAGGAGATCAGTCCATCTTTCCTCTTCCCATAATTGCCATGCCTGTTATAATTTTGTCAAACAATGAATGTCTTAATTAGCAAATGAAAGAAACAATTCTACATGGCTCATCAAGTTTATATATGTTTATAGGCTCACATATCCAAGTAGATTGATGAATTCTCCACATTGTTGAGTGCCAGAATTCCGTTTCCCGCTGAAGATCTCAAGAATAATGACACCAAAGCTGAATACGTCAGATTTAATTGAGAAGATGCCCTCCGAAGCATATTCAGGTGCCATGTAGCCACTGGAATGATATATATGAAAGTTAAAATAATGTAGCCACTGAATTTCAATAAATGTCCATAAGAGGTTTATATGAATGAAACTTACTATGTACCAACCACTCTTCTTGTAGTGTTTCCTTCACTGCTATTTGAGCTGAATATTTTTGCTAGCCCAAAATCTGAAATTTTTGGATTCATTTCGCTATCCAGTAGAATGTTGCTTGGCTTAAGATCTCGGTGTATGACACGCAACCGGGAGTGCTTATGTAGGTAAAGAAGTCCATGTGCTATTCCTTGAATTATTGCTAAAAGTTTGGACCAGTCCAGTATGGCTCTTTTATTTTCATCTGCACAGCGGTTTGATTTAGTATAACATGAGAATAACATATGAAAAAAAAAAACCAAAAAGTTATAAAGCTCATTTTCGTAGCTAGGGATTGAAATTATATGTATACTCGTAGTTTTGACAGAAACTGTGTCTGCAAGCTAAACTATGGAATATACAAATGCATACCGAAGATGAAGAAATCCAAACTTTTGTTTGGCAAGTATTCATAGACCAATATTTTCTCCTCGTCTTGAGAGCAACATCCCAAAAGCCTAACCAGATTTGTATGCTGGAGTTTGGCTATGAGCTGAACTTCATTTTTGAACTCTACGAAACCTTGTCCTGAATGTGAAGCAAGTCTCTTGATTGCTACCTCAGTTCCGTCACGAAACCGGCCCTGACAGAAAAAAAAAAACTCTCGTGGTTAAAAATTGTATTTATGTTAACAACTAAAAAGAATGTAGGGTCGTTCATATAATGACTCTAAACATTTATTCAATCATGATAATTTAAGTTTTCTCATAGCCATATGTGGTTTTTACTAATTTAATTACCCTGTAGACGGCGCCGAAGCCCCCTTTTCCAAGTTTGTTCTCCTCTGAAAAATTGTCTGTGGCCTCAAGCATCTGCTGGAAGTCAAATATGGAGAAGTCTGAATTCTTCCCTTGCCAAACTAGTGCTTGGTCTCTCTCCAAGTCCCTTGATGCTTGTGATCTCATCCCTTTAGCTGAATAAGCAGTAAGTACATGATTGAGAACGGTGTAATAATCTTGTACAAAGCATTACCTTTAAGTGGAATATTTAATCGACATCAGGAAAAAATAGTAGCACGTATACCTGTTGTTTGTCTTTTGGATCGACGAGAGTATAGGATGAAGCAGACGAGTGCTATTGCCGCTAGAGGAACTGCAACAGTGGGGATTACCCAAAGCTTGCTTGTACGCCCTGAGATGATATTAACCATATTGGCAAATGGCAATTAATTATTAAGCATACTGTATGTTCATCGGAGTACAAGCACGGGACTTGTTACGTACTTGTGTGTGGTTGGATCGGAGTGATCGGAGATGGCGGCGGCGGCGGCGGCGACGGCGGCAAGACACTCACCATGGGATTGCTGCTGTCGAACGGGTAGTCGTCGTACCTAAAGTAGCACCGTATGAAATGGACCCGCCCTCCCGTGCGGTAGAACATGGTGGAGTTAACCGTGCCCAAGAGACGGCTTAGGCATGCCCGGCAGTCGGCGGCGGACATGTCCGGCCAGCACTGCGCCATGGAGTACACCATGGGTGAGTTGGTGCCGCTGTCCATGACGCCCGTAGCGAACCTCGTCGGCGTCTCTTGTGCCGCACGTTCCACAGTCTTGGCCAGCAGCTCGCGTATAAGGCCGGCGACGAGTGGCACGTCACTGCCGATGATGTTGTTCCCGCTCCACACCTCGTAGGGCGTGTCGTCATCTGATGAGGTACTGTTGTAGGGTGCGAGGATGCCGCTGTCGTTGGAGTAGAAGAGGCGGCAGTAGTCCCCGGCGGCGAAGGTGCTGGTGTAGATGATGTAGGTGCTGTAGCACGTCGTAGTGTTGAGGAACGCCTGGCTGAGACAGTAGGCGAGGCAGTTGGAGCAGCTGGTGCCATTGGCGTCCGGGCGGCACATCGCGGCCGCGTACAACACGTTGGGGGCGGCTGCGCCGACGATGTCGGTGGCGAAGAGCAACGGGGAAGAAGAGGTCTTGTTGGGGAGGATGGCGGTCACGGCCTTAACGTTATTGCAGAATTCGCCGGTTCGGGCGGCCACCGGGGACGCTACGACGAGACTGACGAGCAAGACGAGCAGGACGCCGATTGTCATCACGCTCGGCAACGAATCACTGCTTGGCTTGCTTTTCCTCCTAGAAATTCTGCTAGACTAGAAATTGTGCGACTCAACTCTGTGCCTGTGGCTGGCCATTTGGCACTCAAACTACTCGTATACACTAGTGAGTGGTGCTAGTGGCGGCACAAGGAATTGGTCAGCGTGCGTCGACCAGGACCGACTACTCTTCCGTTTTTAATAGAAACAATGGAATATTTTTCTTTCGAAACCAGGACTTCACCCGTACTGCATTAAAAGAGAAACAATGGAATATGGAAAAAGATATGTAATTATTTGCGTTTGAGGACTATTATTGCTAGTAGTTTTATTGACTTGACCGAGACTATCAAGTCAGTCGCCGCCTCGCCGGTTACTGTACAACATCGTGATGGCCTGGAAAGAATAATGGCAACGAGAAAACAAGACGACACATGATTTCCGCACCGGTTGCTGTGATACAGCAGTCACTAGCGAGCCGTCGGCTGCTATCATTTGTTTGACTAAACTTTCCGTGTACATGAGTTGCCAAATTTCCCCACCGAACAAGAACACCACCCGCCAATTTTGACCTTGACTAAGGCGGCGCACGTTTCGCTTTAGCATACAGATGGGATGTGACTGGACTAATAAAGCTAGCTAGGGCCTGTTTTGGATTGAAGCCCAGGAGTACTTGCCTGGGAAAAAGTGTTGCTGGAAGTTGTGCGGAAATTTGATGGAATCTGCGACCAGAGCAAGTTAGCGCATGATCTGTTTGGTTGGAAGCCTAGCACGAAAAAAGGTAATAAGAGATAAAATACCATATTTAAAAGCCTAATAAAAAGTATAATACCATATCTAAACATACAATAGCGTATATAATAAAACTTTTAATATAGTAATAATATAATTAATAAATGGAATATTTTCTTCTATATAAAATATATTTTCTTCTTTATAAATAAAACCTTTAATAAAGTAATAATACATATAATTAAGGAATAATAAATATAATAAAATATGCTAAATGTATCTTTGGTTACACTTATCACCGATGACTGTATGAGAAAATATTCACATTGTCTATACAACATTTTAGATTTTTAATACATAGGATTACTGTACCACTAGGACAAATCTATTTTATTAGACAATAGAAAGAGTACTTCTAGTTGTTCTTGTAATAAATTTCACATGGAAGAATTCAAAGATGTCGACTTCTATTTTGTTTAAATTAATATTATAGTAATATCTTTGTTAGATTTAATATGATAGACAAAAAAATATACGCTAAAAAACTTAGAAGAGATGACCTGAAATAAAATAATAGAAATGATTATACTTTTTTTGTGAGGAGAAATGATTATACAAGAATATCAAAACAAAGTTTTAGTAATGAAAAGCGATGGTTAACATCAACTTGATACCAGGCAAGGTCTCTCCGGCCGCAGTCATTTTCGGGTCGCCTGGGCTAGCGTGGTTGCCTGGTCCAGCTGAAGACCGGGGCTCCAACCAAACGCTGAACAGGCAAGTTCCAGGCTCCGTCAGACCGGGCAAAAATATCCGGGCTCTCATCCAAACAGCCCCTTAAAGACTCAAAAGTTGCGAGCGTTGCAATATGCTAGTAAGCTTAACGTTGACTAGAGAATCAAGGCGGCGTTTTGCTTACCACGGATTCAACCACGGATGTGACTGGACTAAAGCTTGCTTGAATTATCTTGAAGACTCAAAATCCTCACTTTGGAGAAGCGTGCCAGCGTTGCAATATAAAAAAGCAGGCCATAGGTTGGCCATATGGGAGGCTAGAATGATACTAAAGATGACATATCAAAGGGTTTGCCTGTTTTCACTTTCCCTCAAAGAAAGTGTTACATTATTTTTTATTTTTATTTGAATTTTTAGTGAATTTTAGTGTTATTGAGTGAAATGTTCCAACAAGTTAAGACCAATTAATGAAGGTAAAAAATATTTAAATTCTTTTAAGTTTTTGTTGAAAATTCAAATTCTTGAGTCCTTTATGACAAAATGATGTCCTAAAAGCTAAAAGATAAGTTTTATAGGACGACGACTTTGGCCGCAATGTTATACGATGTTGAATGTTGGCCTAAAAAGGCGACATGTCCAACTTTTGAGTTTAGCAGACATGCATAAGTTGCGTTGTGTCGGGCCCTAATTTTTAGGAGTCCAAAGCACACGTATTTGAACCTGGATCATGCACAAATACGTTTAAAAACAACAGGGATGGCACATAGATATAATTGATAAAAATGCCGAGATTTATTGATGATGGAAAATAAGGTCTTATAATAGTGAATGTTCAGGTGACATGGCCATAGGCCTTACAAAGCTAATGATATGCCATCACTGCGAAGCGCTTGACTTTATTACATAAGGGTCGTGGATACTACAACGAAAACTACAGCGGTGCTACAAACGGAACAACACAACAATCCACAGGCATGCTCGAGCGCGGTCGAAACCCTAAGTCCTAGTACGTCCTTCCGGCTTCATCGGTCGGTCCTCGCGTGACTCCTAGTCCTCGTCATTTACCTCCTCGCCGTAGTCGTAGTTCCCCTCGGGGTCGCTACTTAGCAAGTCCCAGGATGGATGATATTGGGGGTTTAATAAATAGGGTTTGGGCCCTGGGAGAGCATTACCCTTCTCGCCAGTTCCCGGGTTAGTATCAAATAATCATTTAAACCATGAGCACATTAATGATAACAGAATCTAATCAAAGGTGACCTCATCCTAGCGGTGCCCATTACCAAGGACATGGCTATTCGAATAGGATTGATAAACTCTGTAGAGGGGTACAAGTTTCCCCACCCGATAGACACGGTCTAACCATGATCAGTGATTAGGACAGGACTCACAAGATCTCGTGCCCAAATGGTGAGACCTTGGGTTTTCATATAACTCCACTACGGTTTACTCAGGGATCAGACCCACACAACGGGAAGATCACACAACATCCCAACGTCTTAGTGGTTAGAGGATCACACAGCGTCCTATGAAAATAGGTGGAAGAACACATAGCTTTCATAAATAAATCAGGGTGCTCGCACACGGCACGACTATTAGTTTTACATGGGGCCACTTTCCCAATGCCGACCAGACCAACCTAAGATCAAATCTAAACCTGTTTCTTAAAGTTACAAAGCCATCTGGTATGGCAAGGCTCATTTCTTTCAAAGATCATCTCATTACGCACTTTTCATAGTTCCCATGTGCCAATCAGTGCAGATTTATGAAAAAAATCTGTGGTTGTGGTCCTGTCTTCCCTGGATAAACTAGTCGTTGGGACATTGGGCCAGGGTCGGTTAAAAAAAAAAATTTAAAAATAACTTTCGCAAAAATTCTTCCAGCGGACGTCGACGCGACTCCGGATCACAGCCGAAACGGTGACTAGTCTCCATTCCGTCCCTTGTGCATACCACTTTTGGGGCCAATCGTTTACCAAACTAGAACCAAGAAACTCTGCAGCTACGCGCAAACTGCATATACACGCTGAACAAGAGCTGTAGTCCGGGGTCCGGGGGTCCGGTCATGGCCATAGCGAGCAAGAGTGCGCGGTGCCGCCTTGTCATCTTGCACGACCTGCTCCTTGTGTCTATCTTGTGTTTTCCCCGTGCCTCCTCGGTTAGCTTCGACTACAACTTCTCCGCCCCCGGCGTCCTCGCCGGAGCCGTCCTCAATTACACCGGCAACTCCACCGCTGCCGTCGACCGGATCGACCTGACCAAGGCCACCAAAAATTCCGCCGGGCGGGTGGCCTACGGGCAGCCCGTGCGGCTGTGGGACAATGGCACCGGCGAGGTCGCAAGCTTCACCTCCAACTTCACTTTCGTCATCAAGCCCATCAACGGCACCGATCTGCAGTTGCAGGGCGATGGCATGGCGTTCTTCGTGGCGGCGTACCCCGGCAACAACCTGCCGCCACAGTCGGGGGAGGCTACCTGGGCCTCCTCAGCGCCCCCGCCCGCCCTTCAACAACTCCCCGCCGATCGTCGCCGTGGAGTTCGACACACACAGGAACGAGTGGGACCCTAGCGACGCCTGGAAGAACCACATTGGCGTGGACGTGAATAGCATCAGGTCGGCGGCGTACGCGCCGCTGCCCAACGGGAGCTTCAACGGGACCATGTCGGCATGGGTCAGGTACAACGCCAGCGCGCGCTTGCTGTCGGCGACGCTCCGGTTCAACGACGTGCCGGGGCTGGGCCTCTACAACGTCAGCACCACCGTCGACTTTAGGGAGGCTCGGCTGCCTCAGGACGCCGCCGTGGGGTTCTCGGCAGCCGCCGGGAGTGACACCGAGCACCATCAGCTTCTCTCTTGGTCGTTCGAGTCGACTCTCGACAGCAACAACGCCGGCAAGTGGCTTCCCCTGTTTGTTTGTTCCTTTTTTTTTTATGTTTCACCTCGCCTTATCGGACCTTGTTCGTTTGGCTTATCAGCCAGATCAATCAGCACTCACAGCATCAGCCATGAGTCAGCCGCCAACAACATTTTCTCTCACAAAGATCGGCACCAGCCGATGAGCCAGCCCAGCCAAACGAACGGGGAATTCTTAGCAGTACCTAAATCAATCCAATGTTTTTGGACCTTAGAGTATCTCCAAGGATGTCCAATCAGTAAAAATTTTAAAATTTTAGAAGTTTTAGATTAAAATTAACCGTCCAACCCATCCAAAAAACACTTTCCAAAAATCCTCCGTCCCAATCCCACCTCCACCATCCCCTTGTTCCGTCGATTCCCTATTTCCTCCAGCGTGCGCGCGCCTCGACCGCGCCTCAAAAAATTTCATCCCCCCCGCTACTTGCTGCCTCCGGCCGGCCGCCGTCGTCGTCGCCTCTCCCCGGGCGCCATCCGTCGCCCGCCCCTTCTTTTTAGAGCCACACTACCGCCGCTCCCCCTTAAATGGCGGCATGGTGCCCTTTCCCCTCCCGTCGTGCACCTCCGCCGCCCCCGCTTGTCACCAGCCGCGGTACACGCTTTCCGCCGCCGCGCCGCAGCCACCGTTGCCTCTCCGGCCTTGCCGCGCACCTCCCTCCTCCCGCAGCCGCGGACCACCGCCCTCTCGCTGCCGCTGCCACGGGCCACCGCCGCCTCCCTGCACACTTGCCGTGGCCTCCTGTGTGTCGCCCCTTCGCAGTGCCAGTCGCTGTCCGTCTAGGAGCAGCTCGCCGCCCGGCGCGCGAGTCATCGACGTGCGCGTCCAGGAGCAAATTATGAGAGACCCGGGTCTTTCGTAGATCCGAGAGACCTCACTTCAGGCCATGTGTCTACTACTCGAATATTAAAGCAACTCGCATGATCTGGAAAAGAAGAAAATGGCTAACCTGACACATGCAACCTGACAGATGCATGCGTGAGTTCTACTTTTTCATTTTATGGTTATATAATTCTTCACTCAGACATCCGATTTGCAAACGGTATTCACCAATATGGATTCCTTAGACGAACTGGACCCAAGCTGAAACTTTTAGGCACGTTTTGACCTCCAATATGGGTATTTTTAAAAATTTTAAATTTAGATTTTTTAAAACCAGTTCGTGTGGGCATAAAAACCCCACTAGAGCATATGGGTATTTGGAAACAATTTTTAGGGATACCGTTGGGTGAGGGCATGGGTTTTTGGAAACAATTTTTTGAAGGAGCTCCAAATAAGCTATTTTGGGGATCAAATTTTTAGGCAGCCCTTGGAGATGCTCTTATATACCCTTTTCCCCTTTGTCTAGATATATGTTTCAGCCACTTTTCCCGCTACAGTAACTGTAGTTTTGCGGCCAAACATTAAGTAGTTGTTTAATAATATCCTATAGTATTATATAAAAAGATTATATACTTTCTCTGTGCTAAAATAATCGACATCCTAGTTTTGTCCCAAGTCAATTTTTTTAAAAAAATCTGATCAACTTTCTAGAGAAGAATATTGATTAATTGATAGATATTTAATCAAACTTTAAGTTTGACTTTGGACAAAACTAGGATGTGGTTTATTTAGGGATAGAGGGAGTATATATCATCTAAAAAACTATATGACGTAGGAATCGACATCGAAAGAATTTAGGTTTCAATATCTACGAATTAGTATTTTTTTAATTTTATTGCAAGTAGTTTTCTGATTTAAGTTAACATTATACGATAAACACAAAAATAAAATGCAAGTTCTCTTTCATTAATGCTTCAGATCAATGTTTCTATGACAGCAAATATGTTCCTTATATCAATTCCTTATACCAATACGATTCATTCATGCGTATAGGACCTGGGACTCGGAGCAGACCTTGGGTAATTGTTGTATCGGTAGTTGCTCCTGTAATAGTTTTGCTTGTTTTCTGCTTCATCATAAACCGTCGCCGACTCCAAAGAAGGCACACGAAAGGTATGTAGGTAAATTAGTTACTGAAATTCTTATCAAGCATACATTAGTCACCAAAGGAGTTGTGGGTAAATAGATGGTATTTCTCAATTTTTCAGGAAAATCGAGGTTATGTGAAAAGTATACGCACAAGTTGCGAGGAGATGAACTAGTATTGGGAGATGGAAGCAGAGCTCTCTGAGTTTTCAGTTTTCGACCTTCATCAGATATTGGATGCTACAGGTGACTTCTTAGAAGAAAACAAACTTGGAGAAGGTGGATTTGGCCCCGTATATAAGGTACAAAAGGCTCTATATATATGTCTGTCAAAATTTACATCAGATATACGTTCTTAAGATACTAAAACTTGGTGTAATATATATGTTATAGACAACCAAATTCATCTCGAGAAAGAGTTGATCGTAGGTGGGCTATTTGTACACCACACCTTCAAGTTAGCTCAGCTGCCTATATATGGCACTGGGGCTACAAGCATTCCACATGGTACAAACAACAATATTGACCGTTAGATAGGATGACTTATCCATAACAGGCCAAATTAGCTTTCTACATGATACATTCAAATGTGAGTTAATTAATTAATTAGCTTTTGAATGATACCTTCAAATATCTTCAACAATGAACTTTTGAATTCCAGGGCCAGTTTAATGATGGAACAGAGGTAGCAGTTAAGAGACTTGCTTCGCACTCGGGACAAGGTTTCATAGAGTTCAAAAATGAAGTTCAGCTCATAGCAAAACTTCAACATAGGAACTTGGTTAGGCTCTTGGGATGCTGCTCTCAAGAAGAGGAGAAAATACTGGTCTATGAATACTTACCAAACAAAAGCTTGGATTTCTTCATCTTCGGTAGGCACTTGTATTTCCAGATTCACAGATATTGTTTATCGTAATGACGCGTCATGAAAATGATTGAGAATATATGAGCATACTATAGTTGCACACCTTTGATAGTTGCAGGGAAAGTTATTCTTTCTTTGGGACGCTTTGTCTGTCATACTAACACTTAGTTGATGTACAGATGAAGGTAGAAAAGCTCTACTGGATTGGAACAGGCGTCTTGCAATAATTGAAGGAATAGCAGAAGGACTTCTTTACTTGCATAAGCACTCTCGTATGCGTGTCATACATCGAGATCTTAAACCAAGCAACATTCTATTGGACAGTGAAATGAATCCTAAAATTTCAGATTTTGGACTAGCAAAAATATTTGGCTTAAATGACACTGAAGGGAGCACTACAACAAGAGTGGTCGGTACATAGTAAGTTTCATATAGGTTAATCCCCTTATAGAAATTTGTACTATAAGACAATTGAACAGGATGCATATTAACTTGGCATATAATATATTTCATTTCAGTGGCTACATGGCTCCTGAGTATGCTTCTGAAGGTCTCTTTTTCTGTCAAATCAGATGTATTCAGCTTTGGCGTTTTAATGATAGAGATTCTTAGCGGAAAAAGGAATTCTAGTACTAATCAATATGGAGATTTCATCAATCTACTTGGATACGTAAGTTACCCAGTGTAGCATTTAAACCATGTTGTTTATTGCATGTCCTCATCTTAGGGAATTTCAAACAGGCGTGGCAATTATGGGAAGAGGAAAGGTGGACAGATCTTATTGATGCATCATTGATACCACAGAGTCATCCAGCAGAGATTACTAGGTGCATGATCATAGCACTTCTGTGTGTACAAGAGAATGCAGCTGATCGACCGACCATGTTAGATGTTGTTGCAATGCTAAACACTGAGACTATGAAGCTATGTGAACCTAAACGCCCGGCATATTTCAATCTAAGGGTGAGCCATCAAGAGGCATCATTGCCTACTAGCAAGTCATGCAATTTTGATGATATGACCATATCTATCACAACGCCTAGATAGTAGTCTACTTTTTTTTTTTACGTTGGTTTGTAGCCAATATATATAGACTAAAGACATTGTAGATGCCTGTAAAGTGCACAAGACTAAGGGTGATACACAGCACATAACTTTTTGTTGTATTCATCATAACTGGAATTTATTCTTGTAGGCATAGTTGACATTAATTGACATAGTAGCTGCCTTTGGGCATCAAGTTTAGCTTCTGGCAGTTTAGTGAAACATTTTGTAAGAGGGAAAATATACTAGGCCGGCAGCTGCCCCCGTTGCCCTCCCACACGCCGCCCCTCCTCCCTCTCCTCTCCCTCTCCTGCTGCTGCTGCTAGAGCAGGCCGTTGACGGGGCTGTGCGGCTTGTTGGGGTGGCGGCGGCGGGGTAAAGCTAAAATGAAGAGGATTTGAGGAATCATGAATTGGCTTGACCATATTGATGTTGATCCATGTATGTCTCTATGTGAGTCAAACTGAAGCTTGATTGATCTTAACATTCATATCTAAAAGATATTCAAACAAGGATCAAAATATTGAAGAAATGGTTATTTAATGGGTGCTTAATATGTTGTGACTTGAGTATAGCTTGATAAAGTGAAGATAGCAAGGAAAGGGCATCGAGGTACTAAGCGGAGGTGAAGGATAAGCAAGGGCTTGAACCGAGGTACATTGACTAAGGTGAAGAAGATAGTACTTGCATTTAATTGAGGAACCAATCAAGTTATGAGAAGTCATATTGTATTGAAGATCAAATCATTAGTGGAAAATGACTTGAAGCCATGAAGGTGAACTCATATATATGGATATGGCTCAAGTCACATGATCAAGGTATAATGAGAATGAGAAAAAACATATTCGATGGCACAGACCCTAATTACCATATGAAGTGGCAACCAACCCAAAAGGCATTTACATTCCTTTATTCTTATTTTGGTTTCGGCTTCTTCTATTCTTTTGCTTCAGAGTTTTCTCTTTGGTTTTGATTCTACAGGCTTCAAGTTCTTTTTCTTTCCTGTTCAGGCTCCTCTTCTAGACTTTTGAGTCTTTGCAATTCTTCACTTTCGTTGTCTTGTGGGATTTCTTCTGTTGTTAAGTTGTCTTCGCTTGCTTGTGGCACTCTATCTTCCATAGGTCTTTCTTCATCGGCACTTGTCGTCTTGTTCTTGGGTCTTGCCATGAGTCTTGATGGTCATGGGATCGATCGAAACACACACAAGCGGTGGTCGCCAAGATGTTGGGACTATTAATAGTTCAACATTTTATTGATGATGATATGGGTTACAAAGTGGCCATTCAACATGACATTTACAAAGGATGTCAGGGGGTATTTATAGGCCCTCCTGGCTTCGGGAATACCGAAAAGCACAAAAGTTTACATTCCAAATATGTCTAATTCTATTAATCTAGCAAAGTTGTCTTCATCCTCTTCATTTGGAAAAAATGGATTCCCGGCGCTTCTCGGACTTTTTTGGCGAAGGCGATCACGCCTACTTAAGCTAGACATCCTTTGACCTTATCATATTGCTTTGATCCTTTTGTCTTGACCAGCGAAGTCGAAGTATGTGAAGTTCTCCTCGTTCTCTGCGCGAGTAATGTTTAAGAAGCTTCGTCTTGGTGCTATGTAATTCTTTCTTTTCTGCGAAGTCATCTTCGATACCCTCTCTCAGTCTTTCACAAACTTTATCTGAAACTTTCCTGCAACTTCAAAGTTTGGGAAAAAGTTCATAGAAAATCAAAGTTAGAACCCAACAATGTTGTTTTTATTTTGTTTAGAGGTGATCCTTCTTGTTTTCCCAAATACAATCAATTGATACTCTATTTATGTCTGGCATCTTTTTAACCAATTACAATGAATACATGGCTTACTCCAATAAGCTTGCTCTTAGCATGGGCGTAGCGTGGGTTTTAACCAATTACAATGAATACATGCCTTTTGGTTATTTCATTTGCACTTATACAGGCAATAAAGCATATAAACACAAATTCGCTGATCAGGATATCTAGATTCCTTCATGATGTGGTTACTAGCAGATGTTGATTCAGTGTTCCTACAATCTTATATCTCATATTCACACTAACTGTATCAATCTCATATCCCTGTAACCTGAAACTGAGAACTCAAGTTACTTTGGTGCTTGTCTGGTAATAAATCTGTACCCTCACCATTGCAAGGTTTTTATGTTAGCTAATTTATTTGTACTGGATAAAAAAAGAAACTGTGATATTGCAACATGTTCAAGATCTTCTATTCTTTGGCAGAACCAAGTTGGTGCATTGATGGGACTAAGTGGTGAACAGGGACATCTTTTTGTAGTTTTGAACCACGTTGCCTAAACCAAGCGGGGCTATGCACAAGGATGCTGTTGTGGTTGCCATCGAGCATCCAGGTGAGGTTGGAAATTACATCAGGTTGTGTGCCGAGGTAGAGCATTCATGTGGTCATGTTTCCAAAATCCAAGGCTGCGCTCGAGGTGTTATTCATTCGAAGTACACATAAATTTATTATTATAGCCTTTAACTCCAAATCAATTGTAACTACTGTTTCTCATAGCGTTAGCATGGCTGCATCTCCGAGTTTGCAGATGCTCGAGTTCAAAAATATGTCCTAGATCATGTAATAAAGACACTACCTCGCTTTGTGAGGATTTGATGTTAGCTCAAACACTATACTTTATTATGTTTGTTATGCATAGGTGCTTTTTGGATCATATATATAGTCATACAATTGTGTAAAAGTTGAACTATAGAAAAATCATCGTGGGTTATTTTCATGTACCCTACAATAAATCCATGGTGTTAGGATGGGCATTATACTAGTTAATATATAATTGTCGGCAGCAGTTTCTCGGGAAGCGAGAACGACAAACATTTAGGGACGGGGAGTAGGCAATCCATCCTTGCACTGTCGGTGTCGGAAGCTGTGTCTGTCTCGCGAGCTTCCTCCCTACAACATGGCTACACACATCTGATGGCCAGGCCTGTGCTTAGTGGCGAATTTGCGGCCATGCATCTAGGGCCTGGGCCTTTAACTAGGCTCAAAAGAATTGTCTCACAATGTATATCTAAACTATGTTATTAGTTTTTTTACCTACATTTCATACTCCTAGCATGTGTCGTGGTTCTAAACCACGGTCACGGTAATCATTTGGCTAGTGTGTGCTTCGATGGCCTAACTCAATGGACAATGACACGAGATGTATACTGGTTCAGGCAAGATCGGTGCCCTAGTCCAGTCAGAGTCACTATCCGAGCTCAAATGCTCGTAGAGGGGTGGCTATAAGCTGTTTCGATAGAGGGAGAGAGCTCCCAAGTCTCTATGATTGAGGCAGATGCCAATATCGTGGAGTGTGTTGTGAGAGTGGAGAGTGAGATGAGTTGCTTGCCTCCTCCCGATGGCCAAGGAACCCCTTTTATAGTGCAAGGGGTGTACACGGATGGCCACCGGTCGGAGGGAGAAAGGAGTAAAATAACAGAAGGGGAGGAGTGTGCGCGTGTAGAAGCTAGCGAGCTCGTCGCGTCTTGTCGTAGTTGTTCCCCTCCTGGCAGACCTGTGCAGCTAGGAGCGAGAATCCCGTCGCTAGGCGAGCTCGGGCGTGCGCAGACAAGCTCCTCGAATCATTTCTATAACGCGGGCAGACCGGCGTGCCCTGATGACACCTTAATGGAGTGCTTGGGCGAGTCGAGTCCGTCCGGTCGGGATGCTGGTGTGTGCCGCTGACCCCATCGGGTTTCTCTCGCGGGGACGAGGGCAGTCGGGCGGCTCGACTTGGTGCGGCGGGCGCGTGCGGGCGTTTGGCAAGGCGCACGCGCAAAGCGCCATCATTGCTTTTGTCGTTTAGCGGTTGGCGAGATGTGAGCTCGGCATCCCAACGGCCTAGTCGCATCCGCAGTCGTCAGGTGGCGTGCTTTGCAGCTACGAGCTGCGTAGCACAACTATGGTGCTCGAGTGCCTCTAGCTCGGGCACTATAGATTGGACTCTCCCGATCCCTGGTTGAGATCGAGGCGTAGCCGTGATGATGAGTCTGACACAGCGTGGATAGCTTGGTTCCCACATCTCCGAGCTCGAGCTCGAGCTCGTACGAGTCGGAGAATGTCCTCTGGCCTTACGGGGTCGTGGAGTTCAATGTAATGGGCCCGGAGCTCGCTCAGGGGTCCTGACGTCGCTCTTAGGTGGGCCCGCGAGCTCGGGCGAGCTCGGACAGCGTGTCACGAGCTCGGGGCTGATTCGGCCCCGCGCGGGTAGCCTTGAGCTCGTTCGAGACGGGGATCTGCCACGAGTTCTGAGCTCGCTCGAGGCGGAGCGAGCTCATGAGCCTGGAGCTCATTCGAGGCGGACCCTGACGCGCGGGTCTCGGAGCTCATTCGAGGCGGAGCCCGAGCCTAGGGTGGCCCTCGTGTTAGGTTCGGCTTGCACGTGGGCTATGCCGATTTGTTATTGGGCGTAAGTTCTGGATCAATGCCTAAGTTGGGGGACCTTTAACTTTGGCTCCAGCATACGTCTTTTGATGTATTTAATGTTTCGATACGATGGGACGGGAATGTAGGAAATTTTAGGGAGAAGTTTGCCTCTAAACACAAAGAGTAAATTGCACTGAAGGTACCTAAACTATTGAGTTGTTCCTAGATAGGTACTTCAACTATAAAACGTAACTTCTAGATGCTGGAACTGTACTCTTTGTGTGTAAAGGTACAAACGCGGCCACGTAGGCACTACTAGCTGACGTGGAGCTTGCGTTTTTGTAATAACCCCTCCGTAGTTCTAGGAGCGTACAGCTTCGTCCATCCCAGTCGGTCGTCCTCGTCTTCGTTCCGTCACCATGAAACAGAGCAAGGGAAAGAACTCCACCGCAATCCACCCGGTCCTCCCGTCCCCTCCTCCGCGGCCCTCGTCCCCGCCGAGGGCGCCTCCATCGAGCCGCGCCGGAGCCCCGCATCCCGGGCTCGGTATCCTCCCCAACAAGTGCCACTTGCTCCGCCTCCGTCGTCGATCTATCCGAGGCGGAGGACGCCGTCCTGCGCCGCGCCGTCGCCACCGAGGCGCTCGTGGCCGCGCTCGTCGGTGGGAAGGCCGGCTCGCTATCCAGAGCAGATGGAGTTACCCGGCACGGCCACTCACCACCGCCGCCGCTCTACCCAACTGCGCATGGCCAGCTCTGCCCAACCGCGCATGGCCAGCTCTGCCCAACCGCGCATGGACAGAGCCGCGTGCACCATTGCCGCGTCGCCACGGGCGCGTTTGGGAGCTCCGTCGGCGCTGCCTCAGGTTCGCGTGGGGGCTTTGGCGGCCAGCGCGGGCGCGCACGCGAGCCCCGGTGTCGGCACGGGCGCGCGCGTGCGGGAGCTCCGCCGCCGCTGCCTCGGCCGCGCGAGGGAGCCCCAGCGTCGGCACGGCGCGCACGAGAACTCTACCGGCGCTGCCTTGGACGCGCGCGCGGGAGCTCCACCCAGCCGCGTGCACCACCGCCGCGTCGCCGAACCGAGTTCGAGCTCGCTCGCCGCGGAACACCCTGGCCCTGCTCCCTACTCCTCCCGATGCCATGCCGCCGAAGAGGACCTCCGTGCCACCGGGTAGGGGAGGCACACCGCCGGGATCGGGGAGCACGGCACTCAGCGCGGGCTAGGCTGGCTGGAGGGGCTCCTGCACCTGGCTGGTTGGGCGACCCTGCTCGGCGCGATGTGGCTCTGGCGGCGCTTGGCTCTAGAGCAAGCGCGGCGGACATGCGCGGTTGGGCAGAGCGCAGCGCGGGTGTTGGCTCGCTCGACTGTGGAAGGTGTGCGGGTGACTGGCGAGCGCAGATGGTACGATGCGATGTCGTGCGCTAGCGCACTCGTGGCTTCGAACTCCGACACGGAGCTCGGTCCTGGCGTTGGGCGTGCTGGGACACCGAGCGAGCGTCGCGGCTGCTTTGGCGGCGACCGGCGACCAGCTCGCGGCGAGCACTTCGCGGACGATTGCCACGGCCTTGGCGTTCCAGCCCGTCTCGCAGCAGCCGCAAAGGTGGGCAGGGCACTTGCGGCGGCACCTGCGCTGCCGGCGTCAAGAATGGCTCGCGAGTCCGCGGCGTTTGGCAGGGTGCTCGCAGCCGAGCGTCGACGACACGTTCTGCTCCAGCCTACGATGATACTGCTCGGCCCTGAAAGGTGCAGGGGTTTTCAGTAAAATGGAGTCCAGGGTGGCCTGTCCATGTCAGCAGCTGGTGCCTGCGTGGCCATGACAGTATCGTTGATGAGTAAGAACCAAAATCCAGTACCCAACATTTTATAGTTGGAGTACCTGTCTGGAAACCACCAAATAGTTTACGTACCTAGTGCAATTTACTCAAACACAAACAACGATAAGGCCCAGGAGCTGAGTACCGCGTCCGTCGGTCTCCCTGACCCCGTCCCCATCTCCGTGACTCCATCCATCCCTCGGCCGTCGCCCGCCGCCGTCCCTTCGCAATACCGCAGTCCCAGGGGAGGGCTCCCCGTCCGGCTGTCCCACCCGCGCCGGCCACCGGCAAGACCGCAGTCCGCATCCAGGGGAGGGGCCGACTCCGGTCTCCGGCTCTCCGTCTGCTTCCCTGCCACTGCTTGGTGCGTGGTGCCTCAGCGGCTCAGTCTAGACAATCCCAGTGCTGCTGCTTAGTTTCTGTGGATACTGTACTGATTACTTAGTATTTCAATTTGATCGATTTACACCACACAATGAAGAGGACAAGGACATTGCAATCATATTTCATCTTTTTTGTGACCTTTTCATTCATACTTTCATCTTATTTGTATGCATAGCTTGACGAGGCCATGGAAGATGCAAATGCACCATCTCACTAGAGGCCCTAGTCGTAAGCAAAAGCTGGCTCCGCCACTGCCTGACCTCATCATCCTTCCTTCCGTCATCCAGCAACGGCAAGTCCTCTCTTCTCTCCTCATGGTCTGGTATTGCTAGCATAGCAATCGTCACCCTCAGCCACCCCTGGAGCCATTTTGATTGCTATTTTCAGCTGTGAATTTGTGATCCTGTCAATTACCAGTAGTCTTCTTGCGGGCCAGGAACGGGAATCACGATGATTCCAAGAACCGCCCCCAAGACGACGGCGGCGGCGGTGCCGAGGGCCTGGGCACCTCAGCGGCCTCGCCACATGTTCGTGTTCGGCGCGGGCTTCGTCGGCCGCTACGTCTCGGAGCGCCTCCTCGCGCAGGGCTGGTTGGTTACCTTACCCCCTCACTCTTGCCCCGCCCACTTCTTCCTCCCTTGCTTCTCTCGCTGGCTGGGCATCGCCGGCGCAAATCGAGCTCGCCTTCCTAGTTTCCAGTTCCCTGTCTCAGCCTGATTCCTGATTTGGGAGAGGATGGATGAATCTGCAGGCAGGTATCCGGGACGTGCACCAGTGTCACCAAGAAGAAGGAGCTCGAGATGCTGGGGATGAATGCTTCGGTTTTCGATGCCACAGAGAGCAGGTGTGGATTCCTGCTGCTTATCCTGTCCCCTTTTCGTTCTTGCAATTGTTTCTAGCCTGCCCCGTTTGTGCTTAAACATTGATGTTCATGTTCATCAGCTAGAAACATTTCTAAATAATGAATCAAATATAAGGAAAGCATAAGCAACCTAAATCGTCAATAAGTTGCTCAATTCACCTGTCGCCTGTCAGAACTAGTAAGCAGGTGGGAAGCCCCTCCTATAGCCCACTGATTATTCCCTTCATGATATGAATCCCAGTGTGATATTGTACTATCAAAGAATGGAAGGATGGGCTTATACCAGTTTGTGGTGAAATAATGCAGAAAGCAGGTGGTAGCGATTTTTTTTTTTTTTTTTTGGTTACTAATCAGTTAGTTTGGCTTTGTAACACATTGGTTGCACTAGCCAACTGTTTACAGAATAGATGTACTACCTGTACTTTAAGCCTATCAGTAGGATAGTTGGTAGAGTTTATTTTACTTAGTTACCATGATATCAAATTGTGTATCCGGCTCCATTCTGAGGTCTGATCACCCCTTGTTACTTAGCATGTGTTCTCTGTGCTTAGCATTTTACTTAGCCCACAGATGAAGGAGCCACACGTTTTTACTTAGCATGTGTTCTCCACATCTTCTTGCTCATATTAATGGGTGTGATGGTAGTATGTTTCTGTACATAAATATCTCTGTGCTTGGTTGACTTTTAAGTGGTTCTTACTGATAGATATGTCACTTCCAGCCTGGAAAATATTCACAGTTTGCAACAAGCAACTCACTTGCTCATCTCCATCCCGCCCATCCCTGGAATTGGTGATCCTGTAAGTTGTATGTCAATCTTTGCTTGCGTTTATTTGATCAAGCTTTAATTCTAACTGGATTTCACTTTATGGTAATTTGCACCTGTTACCCCCAGCTACTTAATTTAGATGAAGATCTGAGGACAATACTCAGCCATGGTAATCTTGAATGGTTATGCTACCTTTCGTCAACAAGTAAGCTCTCAAATATTTTGTGCACATTCAGCTTTAATTGCATGATATTTTCATTTAACCTGTTCATTATTTGTAAATCATATGCTACTTGGGGTTGGGGATTTCAGGATTGTCAGGGTGAAGTCGCTCACCTGCTTCTCAAAGTTGTCAAGTTTTACTGTTGTTAGTCAAGAGAATTGCTGCAATCAGTCAGGGAATTTCCAGTTCCACACTAAATATGTCAATATTTTGCTCATAAGCTAAAAGCTGCAATATTAAAAAAAAACTTGACCTGCTGGGGCAAGACCACCCCAACGACGTTGCACTTAGAAGAAGCTGCCCTGGACGTGCTGTGGACATGTGTATCTCGCTGAAACCGATTAGATGGTTACATGTATAACTCAGGAACACAGCTACTGAGGGGTGCATTTTAACCCAGCCCTTTTTAAAATTTCGCTCCCATAGGGAGTTGAACCCAAGACCGGGGTCTTGCAGTATCATTATAAATTGATGTTTCCTATGAAAACTAGCAGGCTCAAATAGCGGGGAAGAAAAACAAATATCTTCTAAGCGGTTGTGATGCAGAGACTTCAAATTTCACTACCTAATAAACCCAAACATCCAAACATGGGGATAGACCCTTCATATAAATCTTATTCAGTTGCCAACATATTATGTGGAGTAATATCAAATTGAACAGAGTGCTTCTTCCATTCTTGTGCTTATATCATGTTAGCCATTGACTATACAGCAAACTGGCATGAAGTATATTTACAAGTGTGTTGTGGCTGCACTGCATTTGGAGATCTGTGGGTGATCTGCACAGGGCAGCTACAGTTGACGATTACTCAATGCATATTTCTTTTTCTCTTGACATGCACTGTATTTGAAGTTGTCAATGTAACACTTTCTTACCTTCAGGTGTGTATGGTGATTGTGGTGGTGCATTGGTTGATGAGGAGTAAGGGAATTTTTGGTTTTTTTCTTGTCCAGAAGTACATTTTAATAGAAAGCTAAATACATTGCTGTGCATGCAGTCATACAGTAAACCCAAAGAGTGAGTCTGCCAAGTTAAGATATAATGCAGAAAAAGGATGGCTGAATCTTATTGATGATCCAAATCTGTCAGCGTTTATATTTCGTTTAGGTGGAATATATGGGCCTGGAAGAAGGTTTTGACCTGCTGAATTTCGTTCCATTTCACCATTTTAATTTCTACTATACTAATTTAGTTTGACCTGAATTTCATTCCATTTCACCATTTTAATTTCTACTAATTCAGTTTGACAATAAATGGAACATTTGTTGGCATTCTGATTATTAGCACTGTTATAAAGCTTATGAAAACTGAAACATACCTATAATGCCAGGCCAAATAGTAGAATAGATTATGAAATGAAGAATATCTTATTGGAGATTGCTGTAGTACCTTGATGGATGTTTTGTGAAATCTTTTGTTTCATGTTCTTATATTCCAATGACTAGACGCTATTTACTGCAGTGCTTTGGACACCTTAGCCAAGAGCAAATCTTTGTCACAGAGACAAAAGTTGCGAAAATCTAAGCAGTATACTGCACGAATCCACGTGGCTGACATCTACCAGGCTGTCATGGCTAGCATGAGCATCAGATATGCAAGGTCTCCTTTTCGGATGCATTGATGTCACTTCAGTTTGTAATGTCCAACAGTTTCTCAGTCTTAATTCCTGTGCCAAGATGCTTGTGGAATGCACAACCAAGTGATTTCAACTGCATCTCTAGTTTCTCTAGAAGACATCTTACTTACCAATTAACCAACATAATTATATCATGCATCATGAAGTTTCTTAGGGTAACAAGTAAGGTGGAAATTTCGCACTTTGTGCTATGAAACTTTGAATAGTACTCCCTCCATTCCAAATTATAAGTCGTTATGACTTCTCTAGATACATTGCTTTTCTTATGTATATATATACATAATTAATATATATATCTAGACATGTAGCAAAACCTATGTATCTAGAAAAGCCAAAGCTACTTATAATTTGGAATGAGGGTACCATGTTTAGTATCTAGATGCAATATTTGCACCTTTGATATTCTGATCATACACTATCAAATATAAACTTCAATTCCAAATCCATGTACAGTTGGTACTCTAGTTTTTTAGTCATATTTGGTTCTTTCATAGAGACCTAGTGAAATCTGAAATATCTTGTTTGCAAATGATTCACTTTATAATTCTATTCCAGGAAAACATTTAATGTGGTGGATGATGACCCTGCCCCAAGAGCTGAAGTTTTTTGCGTTTGCTAGGAGTTTGATACAGAGGAGATATCCTCATCTGATAACTGAGACCATTGATGCCAAGTCTACAGGCTTAGATTATCAAGAAATAATTGTGCCTGCAGAGAAACAGGTATCTAATGCTCGGATGAAGCAGGAACTTGGTGTTCATTTGCTTCATCCAACTTATAGATCTGGCCTGCAGAGTATACTTGATGCCTGGCAAATTCAATCTCAACTTCCCAATAGAAGTCAGTGATGTTTTAGTTTAGGAAGACATATATAGGTGTGTGTATGTTTGTGCATATGTCATTTATTTGGTTCAGATATAATTAATAATCTAGTGGATGATGGACACCCTGTGCACGTATAGTCAAACCAGACAATAATCTTGTAGTAGATGTTTTCTCTTTTGCAGAGTTGGTCTGGTGCTCTTGTTATTTTAGTATGTACAGATTCTTCATCCTCCGTTGCTGTTGCTGAACTAAATTCTACATGCTCATCTTGGTTCTCAGTTCTCACTGCCATTTCCTTCATCAATATCTTGAGCCGCTGTTACTGAAGATTCATCCGGGCGAGGTAGTACGATAGCGTCGGAAAAAAAGGACGGGCTGGTGACATGCGTGTCCTGCTGCTCGCCTTCCCAGCCTTTACTTGCTCGCCCGCCCTGCTTGTCCGTCAACCCTAGCCCAGCCATGAGGGAGCTTGAGCTTGAGCTCGACCTTGGCTCTACCATGGGAGAGCATGTAGCGGAGAAGGGTGGAAGAAGAAGAAGCAACACCGATCTATTTTTTGAAATATCAGTCGAATCAACAAATGAAACATGAACATGGACATGAAGGTAGTTGAAATAACATCAATCTGGAACACTTTCGCAAGACCGATCTACTTTTGAAATATTCGGAAACATTGAAACATCCCTTTTGAAACATATCTTTGAAACATGTGAAACATTCGATCTACTTTTGCAACATACATGTGGTTGTATTAAAACATAACTCTAAAACAACCAAAACAAATGAACCAAACAAATTAAACATTGGGGGGGGTTGAAACAACCGAAACAAAACAATTACAACATCAAGCCCCGAACCCCTACTACAACATCTAGAGATAACCATTGCAACATGACGAGCAAATCTCCGGCGGAACCCTAGCCACCGTCACATCTCTTAGATCCGTCGAGAGGAGAAATACGAGCAAGAGGGAGGAGCGAGAAGAAGGCGGAGGAGAGCTCAGATCTAGAGGAGGAGGAAGGCGGAGAGCTCAAATCTAGAGGAGGAAGGCTGAGATCCAAACGAGGACCTGACTGACCTTGCCGGAAGCAATGCATGGAGCTCGTGGAACGTGAGGGAGAGAGAGCAGGGGAGGGAGGGAGTTGTGTGGCTCGCCGGAAAGCGCCGTCGTCGCCCCATTCCGGTGCATGGAGGTCGCAGCCACGCGGGGCGTGGAGGGGAGGGAGGAAGGGGCAGCTCGCCCGGCTGTCGCGCGTGGAGGATGGGGGGGAGGAGGAGCGTGCACAAGGAAACCGAGAGAGTGGAGGAGCGGTAGGAGGATGAAGGGAAGTAGGAGGAGCCACGGTCGATGGAAAAGCGGGGCAGCAGCGGAGCAAACGTCCGGACATCGTCGATGATCGATCTCCTCCGTTCCCGGATCGGCCTAGCGATTCAACCCTAGGCGGAGCGTGAGAAGTCGAACCGAGGAGGAGGAGAAGACGAGAAGACGGAGGGGAGGAACCGCATGCAAAGGCAACAGATGCTCGGAGGAGGAATGCCACCGTGGAAATTTCCCTCGAAGCCAAAATTGAAATTTTGCTAAGGCAAACAGAGTGGATTTCGGGAGGAGAAATGCGCGCGACGTGAACCCACTGCATTTTTTGAGTAGGTAACCTTGGTCTTCCAGCAAATTGGCAACTTGGTAAATTTTGCCAAGTCAATTGGCAAACCAAAACTGTTGGAGAGTGGATTTATGAGATTTTGGAAAAAATGAAAATGCCAAGTAGAATTGGCAAACCATTGTAACAATTACCGAAGATTTATGAGTAGCTAACCTTGGTCTTCCTATTCCTAGCACACAGTTCCTGTTCCTCTTTGTATTATCCAATTTTTCTTGTTTGTTTTTTTTTTTTAAGTGGGTCTGCAACTCTGCACGCAGCCCGGGTCATGTACGAACATGTACGCAGCAGCGACACCGCGTACAACAATCCCAAAAACACTCGTCATCAAAACACTCGTCATCAGAAGATTTATTAGTAGCAGTTTTTTTTTTTTTTTTTTTTGAGAATATTAGTAGCAGTTCTGATTGTGTTCGTCTTTGGGAAAGTTATGACTGTTCGTAAAAAATATGCACATCAATCCTAATTAGACTCAAACTGATATTGCTATATTACAATGATTCACGGGAACATACAGCGCGGCCGCCATGGCAGCAAGCACGAGTTGGGCTGCCAATATGCACGCGACGACCAAGACGACCAGCATGTTGGCAAGATTGTCACATAAGTTGAGCAGATTCGCCTGCGGATTCTCGCCACCGGCGATAATGGCGCCGCGGCACCACGACGTAGAGCTCGCACGACGGCGCTACTGTGGCTTCAGCCTTTTGCTTTCTCCCAATCGAGACAACGAGAACGAATCATTATCATCATACGCGTCATCAAGCTCACGTATCACCGCCGCCGAGGATCCACCGGCACAGGACAAGGAGACGACATTCCCGTGCGTCGCGTTCCCGTCGCAGCACGGGTACATGGTCTTCTCCCTCGCCGACGACCGCATGCGCGACGACGTCGTCCGGCTGCGCCCGGTCACCGGACGCCGGATCGTGCCGTCCCCGTACGGCGGGGCGGTGCTCGCCACGGACCTGTCGTCGTTCAGGCACCCGTCCCGCCTCGTCGACCCGTTCACCGGCGAGTCCGCGCCGCTCCCGGACCTGCCTGTCCCGCTCTGGTACAAGGAGCCATCACCGGTGTGCGAGCCCGAGGCGCCGCGCGTGCAGGGCCGCCGCCGCGCTGCGCCGGCCACCGACGACGGCTTCGCGTGGGACCGGTCCCCTCGCGGCGTCATGATCGCGCGGGGCGACACCGTGTCTTTCTGCGAGGGAGACAGCGGCGGCGGCGGCGGCGAGTGGAGGACACTGTACCGGTCCACGACCTCGTCGGGCATGACCGTGAACTACCGTGGCGGCTTCTTCTTCGTGCTCCAACAGCACACTCTGGTCACCACGGTCATCGACACGAGGACCCTCGACAAGGTGGCGGATATCTGGCCGCCGCCTGGCGACGCCGACGACGCCGTCGACTGCGTCCACCTGGTCGCCTCCACGGACGACGTCTTCTTGCTCGTGCACCGGGCGAGGGACGTGGACTGCGAGCTGTTCTCCGAGGTGTACCGTGCCAGGCACAAGAAACCAAAGCCGGAGTGGTCCAGGGTGACCGACATCGGCGACCGCGCGCTGTTCGTTGACAGGCTCCATGGCTTCTCGGTGGGCGTAGGCGGCGAGGAGATCGCCGCCGGCGGGGTAAAGAGGAACTGCGTGTACACGATCAGTGCGACACCGGTGGAAGACCCGCAAGGGCGCCGCATTGTGGTGTACAACGTGGAAGAGTTTCACGTGAATAGGCCGGAAGTGGGAGGGACGCTGGAGTGTCGGCTTGGAAGCAGCCAAGTTGAGCAGATGTGGGGAGAGCCGTATTGGATGATCCCAATGGCCAGAGAGGATGCGTAGGAGCAGGGCGGAGCTGGGCCGGTTCAGCGCCTAGGGCCATTCCATGGGCCAAATACTCAAGCAGCGCTGGGCCTCTTTGCCCATGTCCGCCGCTGCGTACGAGGTTAATTCCATTGTTACTAGCAATTAATAGCAACGGAAAGGGCTTTAGTATATTCGATTCGTTCTGAATATGGAGATTTAGCAAATGTATGCATCGAAAATTCGAAATACTTAAATTTGGATATATGATGTTGATATCCATTTATGTCTTTTATCGGATATAGCTCATATACTCAGGGGCCAAAGGTGGACTCAAGCCCTGTTACGCTACTCAGAAGCATGGAACCCTTCTAAACCTCCCTACAAATTAGTAACCATCAAAGCTTGAAAGACGGGGCTGGAAGATATAGAAGATAATGGGAGAAGTCATTCCTAACTTATTTCTCGAGGTCCATCGCTGCTGATACTATTTTGAATCCGAGGAATAATGTAGTTATATGTATTATTATTCAAAGATACTCGGCCTCGTTTAGATGGCAAAATATTTGCCAAAAGCATTGTTTTAACTCTTGTAGCACTTCTGTAGCACTTTCGTTTGTATTTGGTAAACATTGTTCAATCATGGAATAACTAGGCTCAAAAGATTCGTCTCGTGATTTATAACAAAACTGTGAAAGTAGTTATTTTTTTTATCTACATTTACTGCTCTGAATAAATGTTTTTGGTGTATTTAATGTGATGTGATGGAGAGAGAGTCTAAAAATTTGCAAGTTTATGGCAAAACTTTAGCCATCTAAACAAGACCTTGCGGCCAAATTTTATTGGTTTACAACATAGGCAGGACATTAACAACCTCCTATATAACCATACATACATATCGAGGGTAGCTTCAAACTTCGAAACTGTTATGTAGCTTCCATAACTTCTCTTAGCTTATCAACACATAGGTTCCTTGTGTGAGCCGTCAAGGATTTACTCCTCACCCAACAGATAGTACTTTTCTCCCTCCTATCCCTTTCTCCTTCGATTTTCTGGCAAAGGGTAGGGGAGATGTAGTGGTCGTGTAGCGTGAAACAACATGATTCGCTAGAGGAGGTTCCATGGGTGTGATTTGGACAGACACTTGTCCCGTGTTTTGTAAATGAGTATGTCACTAAAAATAATGTCTGAATCCAAAGATTTTTAGCGTCAGGATTTACTGAAGTCTGACACTATAAGTTTCAGCGTCAGATTGTCTGTATTATAATACAACCGCAAAGCGGTTTGAAAGGTTCCTTCTGACCTTCTCTCAGCCCACCCATACAATAGCTAGCTCTTTCTAATTAATACAGGGCCCACGTGTCTATCTCACATATTGTCTTGATTCTTGTGTCCAAGCCGGCTATAAGCTTATAGCCCGCTTCTCTTCTCTCTCCTCCTTTCTCTCCTGTACATCAACATTTAGCCAGCTTACAGCCTGCCATAATACTTGCTCTCAATGTATCCACTTTTAGTGTTAGATCCTCCATCGCTCATTTTGGTGTTGTAGCGTAGTGTCATGCCTATCATATCAATAAATAAATGGGGAGACAAGGTTCAAAAGAAATAGTTAGCGCCCAACCGGCACTTTATTAGGAGTGCATGACAGCTTTTGACCCAATCACATCACAGCCGCCTTACAGTTGGGCTGATCGAGCAACCATGCATTATGCATACTTATGTTCGTTAATGCTGGGGTGGATCGATGAAATGAATAAATAGTGATAGGTGCATGTGTGTACGGTGGTGACCGGTGAGCCAATCGACCTATTCTCACAAAGTCATTGCAATACCGGTGAAGCCGACTAGCCAGCTAACAGCCTGGAGCTAGCTAGCTTCTATTGGTACGTTTAGGACGTGTTTGGTTCCCTGTTTTAGGCCCATCCAGGCCCATGGGATGCAAGGGAGCAACGTTTGGTTGCACGTGCGTCGATCATAGCCGAGCTCCGTCGTGCTTTTCCCCCCAAAGGCTGCATCCCCGAAAACGAAAATTTCTTCCGTTTCTCCGCGTGCGGTATTTGGCGAGCCATGGTGGCCTTGGGGAGCTCAAAGTTGGCCGCGTGCGTGCGGGGGGGAGGCGGGCGGGGCGCGCGGCGCGCTAGGGTCACCGCCCTGCATTTCGCGCCATTTGTTGTCGCTAGAAGCTTCCTTTCCCCTCCTTAAATCCTCACCTCCGCCGCTCCTCGCCTTACGCATCTGCTTGCGCTTGCCCTCTTCTTCTCCAGTTGCTCCTCGGTTTCCTGCTGCCTGGTCGCCGAGATCCGCTCGCCGCGGTAAGTGGCGTGCTCGTCCGTCCTCTTTCCTCTCGATTTGGAGCCAATTTCATCGGTTGCTGACATTAGGGTTCTTCCTCTCCTACTCACCCACCGCAGGGTCAATCCTCTCGGATCCGTCTCAAATCCTCTCTTTCTCTGTAAGGTGAAGTGAACTCTGCCTCAGATCTGTTGTTTTCTTCTCTCTCCCCCTTTGATTTTGGTTGTGCTTATGTACTCTGTCATTTTCAGGGCCGGATCCGTGCTGGTTGATCTTGTTGGTGTTGGAAAGGCAAGTATTCCCCCTCTAGGGTTTCGATCTGTGCATACATGCCGTTGATACGGCTAATTTTTTTTTTTTGATGCTAGGGTTTGGTACTGACTGCTGTATATTTGTAGGTCCTTGCTCTGTTTGGTTTGGTCTCACCGGTTGCTTGAGGATTCGCTTGGACGGTGTGTGCTCGGCTGTCACGGTATCATTTGTTTGACCCAACCCTTTTTGTGTGGCCAATGATGTTCTACCTGTTTTACTGTGTTTTGATGTACATGTTCATAGCAATTCATGTTTGCTTGGTTCATGTCTTTTGTTATCTTAAACTGAGCACAAGTAGTTGGCCGATGATAATTGATACTACACAATTAAACTGAGCACATGTTCTTAGTCGATGATGCATGATTAACTGCAACAATACTCTCTAAATGTGAGCACAAGTATTTGGCCTTTGATAGTTGCAAGTCAAATATAAATCTGAGCACATGTATTGGTCTGTTATGTTCCACCACTGAAGCATGTCCTTTGAACTTGTACTGTTTTAGATGGATCCTGCCGAAAGCGAGGGAGGTTGCTTGTGATCCAGCCGCTTTGCTTTTGTGTCCGGCCGTTTATGCATATCTAATGACTAGGTTGAGGATGGCGCGTAGTTCACGGCCTAGGATTAGTTATGCCCCAATGAGTGCAATGGACTTGGAAAGGCAAGCCAACCTTAACAAAATCTATAACTGCAATGACACTGAGTGCATTAGCATGCTTCGTATGCGTAGAGCTCCTTTTTTCAATCTGTGTAACCTATTTAGGGAGAGGAACTTGTTGAGGGACACTATAAACAGCTCTGTGGAGGAACAAGTTGCAATGTTCCTCCATGTAGTGGGGCATAATCAGAGATTTAGGGTGATCCATCAAAACTTTAGGAGGTCCATTGAAACAGTTAGTAGGTACTTTAGAGAGGTCTTGTATGCTGTTGGAGAGCTCAGGGGGGAGATGATTAGGCTACCATCAACTGAGACAGCCCTTAAGATCAGGAATAGCCGAAGATGGTACCCATATTTGAAGATAATTAAAAGAAACATAATGTTCACCACTTTTTTTGCTATAGTTCATACCAAATTGAAACCATAAGTCCTGTTGACCTGTAGGACTGTATTGGTGCAATAGATGGCACCCATGTTCATGCTAGGGTGCCAGCAAAGATCTCAGCAGCATTTAGGGGTAGGAAACCCTATCCTACTCAGAATGTGCTTGCAACAGCAGTTGACTTTGATTTGAGGTTTACCTATGTGCTAGCTGGATGGGAAGGGTCTGCTCATGATGCCCTTATTTTGGGTGATGCTATAGAGAGGGATGATGGATTGAGGGTTCCACCAGGTACTTATAAGCTCACTAAATAGTTTGGATTTAACATAAAACACTCTAACTAATTATTGCCATCATAATTAATTATATAGGTAAATTCTACCTAGTGGATGCTGGCTATGCATGTCGGCCTGGGTTTCTACCGCCATACCGGGGCACTAGATATCACCTGAAAGAGTATGGGAGGAATAATCCTACTAACAAGAAAGAGTTGTTCAACTTGAGGCATTCAAGCTTGAGAGTCACAGTTGAGAGGGCATTTGGGGCTTTAAAGAACCGTTTTATTTCTTGATAATAAGCCCTTCCACCCCTACAAGACACAAGTTAAGCTAGTCCTTGCATGTTGCATTATACACAACTGGATTGTGGGTCATGGGGAAGATGAATTGTTCCCTGATGCTGCCACCTGGGAACCAAACCCACCATCCAATAGTCCACCTGAGGAAGTTGTTGATAATGTAGCTTGGGTTGAAAGAAGGGATGCTATAGCTGATGCCATGTGGAACAATAGGGGCCATTATCATGTCAAGCTGTTGTTGTGTTTGAGTTGTTGATTTGTACTAAGCTGAGTGTATCACATGTTGTACCTTGTAGTACTCTATTTATCATTGTTGAGACTAAGTACCATGTGCAATGATGATCTGTTTTAATCTGTTGAGGCCAAGTGCTTTGTGCAAATGATGCTTTGTGATGCTGGCTTTATTTTGAGGCCTGTTTAAACCTGCTGAGGCTAAGATCATGTGCAATGATGCTTAAAAATTGAACTATATTTTGAGGCCAACTACTTGTGCTGTGATGTGATCTATTTTAATCTGGTAGCTGAGGCCAACTGTTTTTGCTATTCTACCTTCCTCTTTTCTGTGCAATGATGATAACAACATGCATGTTAACTGAAGTAGGCCATGAGTTGTGCTGTGATGACTTGTTCCTCTATCTTTTATGTGCTTTCCTCTTTTCTATGCAATGATGATTATTTACCAAACTGAGGCAATATGTGGCTGGTACACTAGGAGATGGCTCAGCAGGTGCCTAGAATTGACTTGGAGGATGCTTCTGAGGTTGTCACCTTGGAGGCTGAGGGTGCTAAGCGAGGGGCAGCATGGGGTCTCGTGGCTCGGGTGGTGGTGAGCAAATAAGAAGAGGGGAGCAATGCGCTGGACTAGTGCCATGTCAGGCTTTGTGTTGAGGCACATGTGCAACCTCATTGAGACTGGGGTTAGAACTGACAAAGGTTTTAAGGAGGTGCACTTGAATCAGGTTGCAAAATACTTATCTGAGTTTATTGGGATGGAGGTGACTGGAATTCAGGTGTATAACCACCTGAGAAAGTGGAGACAGAGGTGGGTGAAGGTGTCCAAACTTAGGGAGCTCAGTGGTGCCTAGTGGGTTGATGATGTGTCTATGATTAGCCTGGATGAGGAGCACTATATGGGTCACATCAAGGTCTGTGGTAGTGTCTAGATTGTTATTTATCTTCTACTTCCTCTCATCTTTACTACATTCCTAACTGATTTTGCAAAATTAAAATAGGACCACCCTAAGGATGCAGAATTCCTCAATGTTCCTATTGTGAACTACAAGGAGATGGAAACCATTTTTGGGAATGGTTTGGCAACTGGCAAGTATGCAATGGGTTCTAATGAAGCTTTAGGCAGCCCTTCTCTGTTTTATGACAGTGATGTGAAGCCTGAGCCCTATGATGAGGAGAAGGCAGCAAAGGGCATGGAGGAGCATGCCAAGATGTTTGCCACTGTGCCCAAGGAGATGGCCACTGGGCCAAAAGAGGACAGGAAGAGGAAGAGGTCTCTCCTCTCTGAGGAGGATCATGCTGTCTTCTCTAGTATGACTGAGGCTGTGAAGGATGTTGCTGCTGCCATTCGTGAGACCAAGGTTGAGGTGCTCAACCCAGACCTCTATGGGGCTGTGATGTATGTGCCTGGGTTTAGTGAGGAGGCCCTCCTTTGTGCTTTCTCCCATCTGGCTGACAACAAGGCCCAGAGTGATGCTTTTGTCAAGATGACAGATGCACACCGTGTCCTGTGGCTTAGGACATGGCTTGCCAAGCACTACTACATGTAGATCCTTCTACATGCTTACTGACTGGTCTCTCTTTTGTGGAGTGAAGCAAGCGACTTGATGCTTCCTCTCCTTGCTTTTGTGCTTGATCTTGACCGGAGCTTGCAACACTTTGCTCCAATTCTTTTGGACAGAGATATGATGCTTGGGTCTCTGTAGGTACTTGGGTCATGTTAGGTGATGTAGTTTAGTTCCAGGTGTTAGAACATGATGGTTCCTGTTGCTGGTCATGTCTGGTGATGGTTTAGGTCTAGGTGTTACAAGATGATGGTTCTTGTTGGTGGGTTGATGTGGTAGACCGGTCAGAGTATTTGCCAATGATGTATTACACTTTTAAACTGCCTATGCAGTCATGCAGTGATGGTCTTCTATTTGCATTCTATTTACCTTCTATTTGCCTCACATGATGAAATGTGGAAGTATTCTGAGCACAACTCATAGGCCTCTTATGCTTAAGCTAAGATAATGCATGAATGATCTGAGCACACTCTTTTCCATTTCTTGCTTTTGCTGAACTCATTTCCTACTTGTGCAAACTGTCTTCCATTTGTTGCTTGCAAATTGGTCCATTTTACATCTGCTTACATGCTTTAATAGAACAATACCTACCTGGTATGTTGTTACACATGGACGGGGCACTGGTGTCTTTGACACCTGGGAGGAATGCGCACCCCTGGTGCTTGGGTTTAAAGGAGCTATCTACAAGAAGTACAAGTCAAGGAATGAGGCTTATGAAGCATTCTATGGTGGACAACATGAACTGAACAATGAAGAAATACCCATCTGCCCAAAGAGGAGGAAACGAAAAAAAAGTTCTCATTTTAAAGATGGCATTATTTGTTTGCTTGCAGTTGTAATTCTTATTCTAGTTGTAATTTTACTTTGGAATCTCATGTAACCACCAGCAAATTAAGAGGACTTGGGTTGTAATAGTACACTTTTAATTATTAGTTGGACTGTGTTCATTTGGACATTTGAACTATCATTTGTAATGTCAACTAGATTGTTGGACTTGTGTTGTGTAGAAACTGTAGGTGGTAACCTCACCATCCTTTGAAAGTGGTGACTGGAATGTGATTGTCTTCAGGCAACCAAACATTGAATGTTGCATGGTTTCTCTGCATCTGTACATACATCCAGGCAACCAAACACCTGGTCGGTTCATCCAGGCTCTGGCTGTGCTGCCAACCAAACAAGGTCTGCTTGCACGCTACAAGCCTGGCCAGGCAGGGCCTAGACGAGTGGATGCAGGTCAGGATTGTAGAGAAGGGAACCAAACACGCCCTTCGCATAGCGGAAATTAGAGATGACATGCTCGAACATGTCGCATGCATGTCTCCAGCAGTGAAGTAGAGGAAGATAAGGAGGGCCATCGCCGGTCACGAGGACTTGTCCCCATAGTTTCTATTAAACTCAACTCCCTCCCTCCCCCTCCTTCCCCCCCCCCCCCTGGGAGAGGGGAAAAAAGTTTAGTGGGCGATGGATCCAAATGTCGTGCTTGTGCGCCCCCTACCCGGATGGATGCCGCGTGGGCGTAGACTCCATCGCACGCGGCGGCAGCCCAAGTCCGAGCGGCGTGTGTGTCGCACGCTTGCCGATGGGAAGCTGTGGACGCAGCGGAAAGTGAGCCGCGGCGTGACACGTGGCATCCTTCCAAATTTTAGGGGATCACACGCCGCACGCCGCGCCCATCGCCCAATGTCCATGCCATTTTCTTGTGAAAGGGGGGAGGGGTATGCTATCCAATGTGTTCAGCATGTTGAGTTAAGCTCGACTAGGTAACAAGTGGGACCCTTAGATTGACATCGACAGTAGCACACTAGGACTGGCGGAGTTGGGCCAGGAGGAGAGAAATGAGATGGTTGGCCTGCAAAGAGGAATTCTGCAATTCTTATTCTAGTTTTGAGGGAGTAAAATAAAATGCCATTTTTTTTGACGGGAAAAGACATCCCCACAGTCGTGGTCAAAATGAAATTAAATTAAAGAAAGGTTTAGAGTGCTTACAATGGATCTAGCTAAAGGTGTCTAGCCAAATACAAAAAGACATTCTAACATCATAATTTAGCCTAACCGACTGGATAATACACTGGCTCCTGAAGTTACAGAGCCAGTTAACATGCGTGAGCTGCCTCCGATAAAAGATTTTTTTCGTTTCTAGCTTTTCAAATCTCCCACATGGCTGAGCAGCCTCCTTGGATCTCTTAGCTTGGAATGAAAAACAGTAGCAACAATTAATGTGTCGTATGCACATGATGTGGTTTCAAAATTTTGAAATAGGTTCTTCTAAAAAACCAGTTTTGAAATAGGTGGATTTAAATAGGGCGCCACGGCAATTTTGCAACTTTGGAAAAATACCATTACTATTCGCCTAATTGTATAACTGTCATTACAATTCTTGTCAAAGTGGAGATTTGCTACTTGACTCCACATGTCATAGACATTAAAGAAAAAAATTGCATGTCATGGGGCTCGCTCTCTCCTCCCTCTCTCCTGTCTATGACATATGGGCCTAAATGGCAAATCTCCAATTCGACAAGAATTGTAATGACAGTTCTCCAATTAGACGAATAGTAATGACATTTTTTTAAGGTTACAAAATTGCAATGGCATGAAACCAATTAACCCATTTAAAATATGTGTGAATTGGTTTTCGTTGGGTTTTTAAAAATATAAAGATGCAAAATTTTATTTAATAGGTGTGGATGTTATCATACACATGCAATTAACGATTGGTAAAACACGCAAAAGGAAAAAGGGAAACAAAAGGAAAAAAAAGGGTACAACAAGCTAATTCTTTGCTTGAACTGGGAAGCTTCTTTTCTTTGAAGTTGATAATCGCACATAAAACATCACTTAAACTTCATACCACAGATGTGGTATCCTTTATACTAGATTAATTGACACGAAGAGAGACTATCTAGGAGTTGCGACAGATATCGTCATATAGTTGATGCTGTTTGATTCAGTAGCTGTGGCCTCATCATTTCCCACCCTTACATTGAAATATGCTGGCTGCTTAGGCTTATCCATGACGGTAGTCTCACTTCTTAGCATTGCAACGACCTCTGCCATGGTTGGTCGATCAGCTGCATTCTCTTGTACACACAACAATGCTATGTTAATGCACCTGATCATCTCTGGTGAGTGACTCCTGGGAAGCAACGATTCATCAAGGAGATCAGTCCATCTTTCCTCTTCCCATAATTGCCATGCCTGTTCATAATTTTGTCAAACAATGAATGTCTTAATTAGCAAATGAACGAAACAATTCTACATGGCTCATCAAGTTTATATATGTTTATAGGCTCACATATCCAAGTAGATTGATGAATTCTCCACATTGTTGAGTGCCAGAATTCCGTTTCCCGCTGAAGATCTCAAGAATAATGACACCAAAGCTGAATACGTCAGATTTAAATGAGAAGATGCCCTCCGAAGCATATTCAGGTGCCATGTAACCACTGGAATGATATATATGAAAGTTAAAATAATGTAGCCACTGAATGTCAATAAATGTCCATAAGAGGTTTATATGAATGAAACTTACTATGTACCAACCACTCTTCTTGTAGTGTTTCCTTCACTGCTATTTGAGCTGAATATTTTTGCTAGCCCAAAATCTGAAACTTTTGGATTCATTTCGCTATCAAGTAGAATGTTGCTTGGCTTAAGATCTCGGTGTATGACACGCAACCGGGAGTGCTTATGTAGGTAAAGAAGTCCATGTGCTATTCCTTGAATTATTGCTAAAAGTTTGGACCAGTCCAGTATGGCTCTTTTATTTTCATCTGCACAGCGGTTTGATTTAGTATAACATGAGAATAACATATGAAAAAAAAAAGAAACCAAAAGTTATAAAGCTCATTTTCGTAGCTAGGGCTTGAAATTATATGTATACTCGTAGTTTTGACAGAAACTGTGTCCGCACGCTAAACTAAGGAATATACAAATGCATACCGAAGATGAAGAAATCCAAACTTTTGTTTGGCAAGTATTCATAGACCAATATTTTCTCCTCGTCTTGAGAGCAACATCCCAAAAGCCTAACCAGATTTGTATGCTGGAGTTTGGCTATGAGCTGAACTTCATTTTTGAACTCTACGAAACCTTGTCCTGAATGTGAAGCAAGTCTCTTGACTGCTACCTCAGTTCCGTCACGAAACCGGCCCTGACAGAGAAATAAAAAATTCTCGTGGTTAAAAATTACATTTATGTTAACAACTAAAAAAGAATGTAGGCTCGTTCATATAATGATGACTCTAAACATTTACTCAATCATGATAATTAGTAATTTAAGTTTTCTCATAGCCATATGTGGTTTTACTAATTTAATTACCCTGTATACGGCGCCGAAGCCACCTTTTCCAAGTTTGTTCTCCTCTGAAAAATTGTCTGTGGCCTCAAGCATCTGCTGGAAGTCAAATATGGAGAAGTCTGAATTCTTCCCTTGCCAAACTAGTGCTTGGTCCTGAGCCCACCTTGATGCTTGTGATCTCATCCCTTTAGCTGAATAAGCAGTAAGTATATGATTGAGAACGGTGTAATAATCTTGTACAAAGCATTACCTTCAAGTGGAATATTTAATCGACATCAGGAAAAAATAATATATTATATAGTAGCACGTATACCTGTTGTTTGTCTTTTGGATCGACGAGAGTATAGGATGAAGCAGACGAGTGCTATTGCCGCTAGAGGAACTGCAACAGTGGGGATTACCCAAAGCTTGCTTGTACGCCCTGAGATGATATTAACCATATTGGCAAATGGCAATTAATTATTAAGCATACTGTATGTTCATCGGCGTACAAGCACGGGACTTGTTAAGTACTTGTGTGTGGTTGGATCGGAGACGGCGGCGCCGGCGGCGGCGACGGCGGCAAGACACTCACCATGGGATTGCTGCTGTCGAACGGGTGGTCCTCGTACCTAAAGTAGCACCGTATGAAATGGAGCCGCCCTCCCGTGCGGTAAAACATGGTGGAGTTGACCGTGCCCAAGAGACGGCGCAGGCAGGCCCGGCAGTCGGCGGCGGACATGTCCGGCATGCACTGCGCCATGGAGTACACCATGGGTGAGTAGGTGCCGCTGTCCATGACGCCCGTGGCGAACCGCGTCGGCGTCTCTTGGGCCGCACGTTCCACGGTCTTGGCCAGCAGCTCGCGGATGAGGCCGGCGACGAGGGGCACGTCACTGCCGGTGACGTTGTTCCCGCGCCACACCTCGTAGGGCGTGTCATCTGAGGTACTGTTGTAGGGGGCGAGGATAGCGCTGTCGTTGGAGTAGAAGAGGCGGCAGTAGTCCCCGTAGGCGAAGGTGCTGGTGTAGATGATGTAGGTGCTGTAGCACGTGCTAGTGTTGAGGAACGCCTGGCTGAAACAGTAGGCGAGGCAGTTGGAGCAGCTGGTGCCAGTGGGGTCGGGGCGGCACATGGCGACCGCGTACAACACGTCGGGGGCGGCTTGGCCGACGATGTCGGTGGCGAAGAGCACCGGGGAAGAAGAGGTCTTGTTAGGGAGGATGGCGGTGACGGCCTTAACGTTATTGCAGAACTCTCCGGTTCGGGCGGACACCGGGGACGGTACGACGAGGCTGAGCAAGACGAGCAGGACGCCGAATGTCATCACGCTCGGCAACGAATCGCTGCTTGCTTTTCCTACTCTGCTAGACTATAAATTGTGCGGAGATGATCGACTCAACTCTGTGGCTGGCCATTTCGTACTCAAACTACTCCTATACAGTCACTAGTGAGTGGTGCTAGTGGCGGGACAAGGAATTGGTCAGCGTCGACCAGGACCGACTACTCTTGCATTTTTAATAGAAACAATGGAATATGGAAAAAGATATTTGCGTTTGAGGACTATTATTGCTATTAGTTCTTGACTTGACTGAGACGATCAAGTCAGGCCTTGTTTAGATGGCTAAAATTTCTAACTTTTTTCTTACTTTCTCTCCATCACATCACATTAAATACACCAAAAGACATATATTTGGAGTATTAAATGTAGGTAAAAAATTACTAATTACACAGTTTAGATGTACATTGCGAGACGATTCTTTTGAGCCTAGTTACGTCATGGTAGGATAATATTTACCACTAACAAACGAAACGTCTTCTGATTATGCGATGTGACATTCGGTTCCAATTTTTAGCCATCTAAACAAGGCCTCAGTCGCCGGCTACTGTACAACATCGTGATGGCCTGGAAAGAATAATGGCAACGAGAAAAATATCCGTCGCCAACCGTCGCCAACCCAGCCTCCAAATGGATATCATTCTTTTACCTAACGGGGTTTGAGACCAGGTCTACCGATATAGACATGTGGTTGTACGAACAAGTAAACTAGGTGAGATAACCTATGAACCGGTCCTTATACGACTAGACGTATCTCTCGTAGGAACCCACACAGGCGAACCTACCAAAGTAACCTACCAAAATTCAGGCCTTGTTTAGATGCCTTCAAAGTGCCAAGTTTTTTTACTCTCTCTTTATCACATCAATCTTTAGCCGCTTGCACGAAGCATTAAATGTAGATAAAAAATAACTAATTACATAATTTGGTTGTAAATTATGAGATAAATCTTTTATACTACCTAACTTTGCAGCGCGCAAGCTTTAGTCCGGCACTGCATATACACGCTGAACAAGAGCTGTAGTCCGGGGTCCGGCCATGGCCATAGCGAGCAAGAGTGCGCGGTGCCGCTTTCTCATCTTGCACGACCTGCTCCTTGTGTCTATCTTGTGTTTTCCCCGTGCCTCCTCGGTTAGCTTCGACTACAACTTCTCCGCCCCCGGCGTCCTCGCCGGAGCCGTCCTCAAGTACACCGGCAACTCCACCGCTGCCGTCGACCGGATCGACCTGACCAAGGCCACCAAAAATTCCTCCGGGCGGGTGGCCTACGGGCAGCCCGTGCGGCTCTGGGACAATGGCACCGGCGAGGTCGCAAGCTTCACCTCCAACTTCACTTTCGTCATCAAGCCCATCAACGGCACCGATCTGCAGGCAGCTAAACAATTCGTCACCTCTTGAATATTAGCAGCTAGCTAGCTCGTTCACAGTTTAGACCCTGCGGTTCATGCATGCAGTTGCAGGGCGATGGCATGGCGTTCTTCGTGGCGGCGTACCCCGGCAACAACCTGCCGCCACAGTCGGGGAGGCTACCTGGGCCTCCTCAGCGCCCCCGCCCCGCCCTTCAACAACTCCCCGCCGATCGTCGCCGTGGAGTTCGACACACACAGGAACGAGTGGGACCCTAGCGACACCTGGAAGAACCACATTGGCGTGGACGTGAACAGCATCAGGTCGGCGGCGTACGCGCCGCTGCCGAACGGGAGCTTCAACGGGACCATGTCGGCGTGGGTCAGGTACAACGCCAGCGCGCGCACGCTGTCGGCGACGCTCCGGTTCAACGACCTCCTCTACAACGTCAGCACCACCGTCGACTTGAGGGAGGCTCGGCTGCCTCAGGACGCCGCGGTGGGGTTCTCGGCAGCCGCCGGGAGTGACACCGAGCACCATCAGCTTCTTTCTTGGTCGTTCGAGTCGACTCTCGACAGCGCTACGATCATCAACAACGCCGGCAAGTGGCTTCCCCTGTTTCTTTTTTTATGTTTTATTTATGTTTCTTAGCGGTACCTAAATGAATCCAATGTTTCCGGACCTTAGACTATCCGCAGCGGCGTCCTCCAAACCATCCCGAACACTGGTTTAGGGGGGGAAAAAGCCCGCAGCGGGGTTCGCTACCTCGTTTGGTAAACAACAGGAGGCCGGCCCGTCCCCTAGGAATAGCGGCGGTTCCGGACGTGGCATGGGGCCCGCCATGGGAGCTTGCCGAGGACAGCTTCGCCCGTACGCGCCAGCGCCGGCGGCTCCTGTGCTTCGCGGCGGACCTCCTCGGCGCGTGTTGGGCGACGGAGTCGGGCGGAGAAAAGGAGGGGGAAAGAAAGGGCCCGGCGGAGAAAAAGTGAAGGGAAAAAACAGAAAAGAGAATCTATATATATACCTACTAATAAAAGAGAAAAATTTCATCCCCACCTCCTTTTCACCGGGCTTTTCACCGGGCTTTTCACCTCCTTTTACGTCGGGTCTTTTTCTGCCCGCCCATCGCGCACCTTTTTTCACTTTTTTTTTTTTTTTTTTTTCTGCCCAACTATTTCGTTTTCCCCGCCAAGCCAGGGATACGTGTTTGTACAAAGATACGGAATATGCGTACTAATCGTTAGGTATAGTACATTTAAAAAGAGCTCTAAATCCAGGCAAAAAAAAACTCTCCACATATATACATATATATGATTTCTTGTCCAAAACCAAATAGGTGTGACGGCGGGCAAATAAAACTCTCCACGATTTTTTTTTCTTATATACGATTCATCAATCCTGGAAGTCTATATCCAAATCCAAATAGGTCTGACGGAGGGCAAAGAAAAAACTCTCTGACATACATATATACCATTCATCAATCCTGGCTGGCTGTCGACGTCAATCGATCATGCGGCGAGGGCAAGGACACATGCGTGCCGAGGCTCAACTGCAATGCCGAGACCTTGAACAAGAAGCTGAACGCCACTGTCAAAGCGCTCAAGCGGCGGCACGCCGACCTCAAGCTCGCCATCTTCGACATCTACACGCTGCTCCGCAAGCTCGCCCAAGACCTGGCAGCTTATTGTACATGCGTACGTGTTCAATAATGCCGCGATCGAACATGCCAATATGAGCGAGCTAGCATATATATGCATATGAGGGTCATCGATATCGTGGCCGTTATCGTTTATGTAGGCTTCGCGAACGCGACGTGCTGCCGAGACTGGCACGACCAAGATGATGTGGTGTACCTCTACAGCCCGACGACGGCCGGAGCGTGTGGGAACGCCAGCAGCTACGTGCGGGCCACCGTTCTGGTCTGGTGATAATGCATCGAAAGTGACAGGGTAACAAGAAATTGCTAAGCGGCTAAGCCCCATGATTGTGTTTGTATACGTGGTATATATATTCTTTAGATTTGCAATTTAGGATTCCCTTGAGGTGCAGCACGCATGTTTAGTATGACATTGAATTCTCTAAAATTCTGAAATCGAATTGAGTATTGGTAATTTTCTTAAATCGTCAGAGCGCGGCTCGCAACGACGAGGTGGAGCTCGAGTGCACTGACGACACAGATCTCAGGTGCCCGCTGAGGGCCATAGAGCGTTGCTGGGATGGCGGCAAGGGGGAGCTCGGCTATGAGAGCTAGCTAACGGCAGTGGTCACCGAGACGTGAATCTAGGAGAAGGGGAGCACAGACGCGGGCTGCAACGACGACGCGGAGTTCAACCACGACAGAGCTTGATATATACATTTTTTTTCCGTGGCAACGCACGGGCACTTTTCCTAGTAAAAAGAAGAAAGGAAAAGAATAGGAGGAGATAGAAAAAAAAAAAAAGAAAAGAAAAAAAGTAATGAGAGAGAGGAGATGGTAGTTGGGATGGACCATGTGTTTTTGGAAACAATTTTTTGAAGGAGATCCAAATAAGCTATTTTGGGGATCAAATTTTTAGGCAGCCCTTGGAGATGCTCTTATACTCCACCCTTTTCCCGTTTGTCCAGATATATATGTTTCAGCCACTTTTCCCGCTACAGTAACTGTAGTTTTGCGGCCAAACATTAAGTAGTTGTTTAATAATATCCTAGTATTATTATAAAAAGATTATATACTTTCTCTGTGCTAAAATAATCGACATCCTAGTTTTGTCACAAGTCAATTTTTTTTTAAAAAAATCTGATCAACTTTCTAGAGAAGAATATTGATTAATTGATAGATATTTAATCAAACTTTAAGTTTGACTTTGGACAAAACTAGGATGTGGTTTATTTAGGGATAGAGGGAGTATATATCATCTAAAAACTATATGACGCAGGAATCAACATCGAAAGAATTTAGGTTTCAATATCTACCAATTAGTATTTTTTATTTTATTGTAAGTAGTTTTCTGATTTAAGTTAACATTGTATGATAAACACAAAATAAAATGCAAGTTCTCTTTCATTAATGCTTCAGATCAATGTTTCTATGACAGCAAATATGTTCCTTATATCAATTCCTTATACCAATACGATTCATTCATGCGTATAGGACCTGGGACTCGGAGCAGACCATGGGTAATTGTTGTATCGGTAGTTGCTCCTGTAATTCTTTTGCTTGCATTCTGCTTCATCGTAAACCGTCGCCGACTCCAAAGAAGGCACACGAAAGGTATGTAGGTAAATTAGTTACTGAAATTCTTATCAAGCATACATTAGTCACCAAAGGAGTTGTGGGTAAATAGACGGTATTTCTCAATTTTTCAGGAAAATCGAGATTATGTGAAAAGTATATGCACAAGTTGCGAGGAGATGAACTAGTATGGGAGATGGAAGCAGAGCTCTCTGAGTTTTCAGTTTTCGACCTTCATCAGATATTGGATGCTACAGGTGACTTCTTAGAAGAAAACAAACTTGGAGAAGGTGGATTTGGCCCCGTATATAAGGTACAAAAGGCTTCCCCTATATATATGTCTGTCAAATTTACATCAGAAATACGTTCTTAAGATACTAAAACTTGGTGCAATATATATGTTATAGACAACCAAATTCATCTCGACAAAGAGTTGATCGTAGGTGGGCTAGCTAGGTGTGCACCACACCTTCAAGTTAGCTCGGTTGGTACAAACAACAATAATTAGCTTTTGAATGATACCTTCAAATATCGTCAACAATGAACTTTTTGAATTCCAGGGCCAATTTACTGATGGAACACAGGTAGCAGTTAAGAGACTTGCTTCGCACTCGGGACAAGGTTTCATAGAGTTCAAAAATGAAGTTCAGCTCATAGCAAAACTTCAACATAGGAACTTGGTTAGGCTCTTGGGATGCTGCTCTCAAGAAGAGGAGAAAATACTGGTCTATGAATACTTACCAAACAAAAGCTTGGATTTCTTCATCTTCGGTAGGCACTTGTATTTCCAGATTCACAGATATTGTTTATCGTAATGACGTGTCATGAAAATGATTGAGAATATATGAGCGTACTATAGTTGCACACCTTTGATAGTTCCAGGGAAAGGTATTCTTTCTTGGGACACTTTGTGGGACACTTTGTCTGTCATACTAACACTTAGTTGATGTACAGATGAAGATAGAAAAGCTTTACTGGATTGGAACAGGCGTCTTGCAATAATTGAAGGAATAGCAGAAGGACTTCTTTACTTACATAAGCACTCTCGTATGCGTGTCATACATCGAGATCTTAAACCAAGCAACATTCTATTGGACAGTGAAATGAATCCTAAAATTTCAGATTTTGGACTAGCAAAAATATTTGGCTTAAATGACACTGAAGGGAGCACTACAACAAGAGTGGTCGGTACATAGTAAGTTTCATATAAGTTAATCCCCTTATAGAAATTTGTACTATAAGACAATTGAACAGGATGCATATTAACTTGGCATATAATATATTTCATTTCAGTGGCTACATGGCTCCTGAGTATGCTTCTGAAGGTCTCTTTTCTGTCAAATCAGATGTATTCAGCTTTGGCGTTTTAATGATAGAGATTCTTAGCGGAAAAAGGAATTCTAGTACTAATCAATATGGAGATTTCATCAATCTCCTTGGATACGTAAGTTACCCAGTGTAGCATTTAAACCATGTTGTTTATTGCATGTCCTCATCTCAGGGAATTTCAAACAGGCGTGGCAATTATGGGAAGAGGAAAGGTGGACAGATCTTATTGATGCATCATTGATACCACAGAGTCATCCAGCAGAGATTACGAGGTGCATGATCATAGCACTTCTGTGTGTACAAGAGAATGCAGCTGATCGACCGACCATGTTAGATGTTGTTGCAATGCTAAACAGTGAGACTATGAAGCTATGTGAACCTAAACGCCCGGCATATTTCAATCTAAGGGTGAGCCATCAAGAGGCATCATTGCCTACTAGCAAGTCATGCAATTTTGATGATATGACCATATCTATCACGACGCCTAGATAGTAGTCTACTTTTTTTTTTTTTACGTTGGTTTGAGTGAGCCAATATATATAGGACTAAAGACATTGTAGATGCCTGTAAAGTGCACAAGACTAAGGGTGATGCACAGCACATAACTTTTTGTTGTATTCATCATAACTGGAATTTATTCTTGTAGGCATAGTTGACATTAATTGACATAGTAGCTGCCTTTGGGCATCAAGTTTAGCTTCTGGCAGTTTAGTGAAACATTTTGTAAGAGGGAAAATATACTAGGCCGGCAGCTGCCCCTCCGTTGCCCTCCCACACGCCAGCCCCCTCCCCTCCCCTCTCCCGCTGCGCTGCTGCTAGAGCGGGCCGTCGACGGGGCTGTGCGGCTTGCTGGGATGGCGGCGGCGGGGTAAAGCCAAAATGAAGAGGATTTGAGGAATCATGAATTGGCTTGACCATATTGATGTTGATCCATGTATGTCTCTATGTGAGTCAAACTGAAGCTTGATTGATATTAACATTCATATCTAAAAGATATTCAAACAATGATCAAAATATTGAAGAAATGGTTATTTAATGGGTGCTTAATATGTTGTGACTTGAGCATAGCTTGATAAAAGTGAAGATAGGAAGGAAAGGGCATCGAGGTACTAAGCGGAGGTGAAGGATAAGCAAGGGCTTGGACCGAGGTACATTGACTAAGGTGAAGAAGATAGTACTTGCATTTAATCGAGGAACCAATCAAGTTATGAGAAGTCATATTGTATTGAGTGACTTGAAGCCATGAAGGTGAACTCATATATATGGATATGGCTCAAGTCACATGATTAAGGTATAATGAGAATGAGAAAAACATATTCGATGGCACAGACCCTAATTACCATATGAAGTGGCAACCAACCCAAAGGCATTTACATTCCTTTATTCTTATTTTGGCTTTGGCTTCTTCTATTCTTTGCTTCAGAGTTTTCTCTTTGGTTTTGATTCTACAGGCTTCAAGTTCTTTTTCTTTCCTGTTCAGCTCCTCTTCTAGACTTTTGAGTCTTTGCAATTCTTCACTTTCGTTGTCTTGTGGAATTTCTTCTCTTGTTAAGTTGTCTTAAACTTGCTTGTGGCACTCTATCTTCCATAGGTCTTTCTTCATCGGCACTTGTCGTCTTGTTCTTAGGTCTTGCCATGAGTCTTGATGGTCGTGGGATCGATCGAAACACACACAAGTGGTGGGCGCCAAGATGTTGGGACTATTAATAGTTCAACATTTTATTGATGATAATATGGGTTACAAAGTGGCCATTCAACATGATATTTACAAAGGATGCCAGCGGATATTTATAGGCCCCCTGGCTTCGGGAATACCAAAAAGCACAAAAGTTTACATTCCAAATATGTCTAATTCTATTACTCTAGCGATGTCTTCATCCTCTTATTTGGAAAAAATGGATTCCCGACACTTCTCGTACTTTTTTTGCGAAGCTGATACTACCTACTTAGCCCGGACATCCTTTGACCTTATCATATTGCTTCAATCCTTTTGTCTTGACCAGCGAAGTCGAAGTATGTGAAGTTCTCCTCATTCTCTCTTGTGAGTAATGTTTAAGAAGCTTCGTCTTGGTGCTATGTAATTCTTTCTTTCTGCGAAGCCATCTTCGATACCCTCTCTCAGTCTTTCACAAACTTTATCTGAAACTTTCCTGCAACTTCAAAGTTTGGGACAAAAGTTCATAGAAAATCAAAGTTAGAACCCAACAATGCTGTTTTTATTTTGTTTAGAGGTGATCCTTCTTGTTTTCCCAAATACAATCAATTGATACTCTATTTATGTCTGGCATCTTTTTAACCAATTACAATGAATACATGGCTTACTCCAATAAGCTTGCTCTTAGCATGGGCGTAGCGTGGGTTTTAACCAATTACAATGAATACATGCCTTTTGGTTATTTCATTTGCACTTATACATGCAATAAAGCATATAAACACAAATTCGCTGATCAGGATATCTAGATTCCTTCATGATGTGGTTACTAGCAGATGTTGATTCAGTGTTCCTACAATCTTATATCTCATATTCACACTAACTGTATCAATCTCATATCCCTGTAACCTGAAACTGAGAACTCAAGTTACTTTGGTGCTTGTCTGGTAATAAATCTGTACCCTCACCATTGCAAGGTTTTTTTATATTAGCTAATTTATTTGTACTGGATAAAAAAGAAACTGTGATATTGCAACATGTTCAAGATCTTCTATTCTTTGGCAGAACCAAGTTGGTGCATTGACAGGACTAAGTGGTGAACAGGGACATCTTTTCTGTAGTTTTGAACCACGTTGCCTAAACCAAGCGGGGCTATGCACAAGGATACTGTTGTGGTTGCCATCGAGCATCCAGGTGAGGTTGGAAATTACATCAGGTTGTGTGCCGAGGTAGAGCATTCATGTGGTCATGTTTCCAAAATCCAAGGCTGCGCTCGAGGTGTTATTCATTCGAAGTACACATAAATTTATTATTATAGCCTTTAACTCCAAATCAATTGTAACTACTGTTTCTCATAGCGTTAGCATGGCTGCACCTCCGAGTTTGCAGATGCTCGAGTTCAAATATGTCCTAGATCATGTAACGAAGACACTACCTCGCTTTGTGGAGGATTCGATGTTAGCTCAAGCACTATACTTTATTATGTTTGTTATGCATAGGTGCTTTTTGGATCATATATATGGTCATACAATTGTGTAAAAGTTGAACTATAGAAAAATTATCGTGGGTTATTTTCATGTACCCTAAAATAAATTTGTGGCGTTAGCATGGGCATTATACTAGTTAATATATAATTGTCGGCAACAGTTTATCGGGAAGCGAGAACGACGAACATTTAGGGACGGGGAGTAGGCAATCCCTCCTTGCACCGTCGGTGTCGGAAGCTGTGTCTGTCTCGCGAGCTTCCTCCCTACAACAAGGCTACACACGCCTGATGGCCAGGCCTGTGCTTAGTGGCAAATTTGCGGCCAGGCCTCTAGGGTCTGGGCCTTTAACTAGGCACAAAAGAATTGTCTCACAATGTACATCTAAACTGTGTAATTAGTTTTTTTTAACTAAATTTCATACTCTTTTGTCACGTGTCGTGGTTCTAAACCACGGTCACAATAATCGTCTGGCTAGTGTGTGCTTTAATGGCCTAACTCAAGGGACAATGACAAGAGATGTATACTGGTTCAGGCAAGATCGGTGCCCTAGTCCAGTTAGAGTCACTATCCGAGCTCAAATGCTCGTAGAGGGGTGGCTACAAGTTGTTTCGAGAGAGGGAGAGAGCTCCCAAGTCTATGTGATTGAGGCAGATGCCAATATCGTGGAGTGTGTTGTGAGAGTGGAGAGTGAGCTGAGTTGCTTGCCTCCTCCCGATGGCCAAGTAACCCCTTTTATAGTGCAAGGGGTGTACACGGATGTAACGGCCCACATTTTTATTGAGTAATTAACCTCATATCAGTAAGCCATTAGTTCCTCATAATTGCACCAGCAGGACAATGGATGCACTTTGGCATAAACACACAAATCATATATTAATCCTTGGAAAACTTGTGTGCATGATTCATATTAACCAGCCCCTCATGTTGCCACACAAAGACACACAAAAATACTCTTCACATTTTTCTAGTGCACTATACACTACAGTAGGACACTATTTCACCCACTCCTATGTTGTCCAACCCTTAGAACAACAGCTGTCCTGACTGTGGTGAGTCACCTAGGGGAGTTGGAAGGCAGCAGTAGTAGAAAAAGGAGGACTGAGGGCTTGCCTGCACCGTAGTAGCAGCCATTCACCATTCTCCTTCTGGCTCTCCACTCAGGTTTAGCCTCTAGAGAACACACGTGCACTCCTTGCTTGTGAGAAATCACCAATCCACCCACCAGCCCAAGATGGTGACTTGATCATGGAGAGTGACCTGGGGTGAGAGGGGGGGCTGACCAGGAAGGAGTCACCAGGGAGCCCAAGTGTTTGCAAGAAAATCCAGAAGCACATTTGAAGCACCAAGCACTGCAAGAGAATTAAGGAACAAGTGCTAGGGATTTAGGTGAGGTTCACAGACACATCTCTGTATATTTCTAAATACTCCCTACCAAAAGCAAGCACATGCCATTTGGTTAAATATCAGGGTTGTACTGATTTTTCCTAGCAAACAAATCACAATATATCTAGACTGAAAGAAAATGGTGAACTAACTGGACAAAGTCTAGCATTCTTTTTAATACAAGCACACCATATCTCAGTCTGGAATAATCTTGCACAAGAGCTCTCACATCTAGCAATGCACAGGCTATTTCAGAGTAGATGAACTGAGAATGGGAATAAGCACCAGAGCACTCACTGTCAGGTTGGGGATTAGGGGAAGCTGTTGCTGCAATCCAAATCCCTGCACACAGCCACAGACCAACACCACGTGCTCCTTGGCTCTGCCTTTGGGCGCCATGGCTGCCATGCTCGGCACCTCGGTGAAGCATGCTGCCGCCGCCACCCATCTGCACACACAAAAGAGGGGAAGAAATTAGGGGAATCCCAGTGAAGATCAATTAGAAATCACAGATCTTTGTTTTAGGGTACCATCCTTGGGAGAGCTCAGCCATAGTTGTGGATCTAGATAGAGGAAGGGAGCAGAGGGCGCTCAGCGCCATGGTTGCTGTCGACTGCAGGAAGGGGAAAAGAAATAGAGAGAGAAGGAAGGGAAAAGGAAGGGTGCATGTGAGTCTGGAAGAGATGCGTGTGCCTGCTCTATTCTTGGGCTGCTAGCTAAAACTAGTACTACACTTTGATGGGCTTTAATTTAGTACACACAAGTGCAACTCACGTGAGAATAAGGAAGAGCTAACAATACTAAATTGATTTAACGTTTAACTAAGCACAGCTTTTCAATATTCTTTTTATAAATCACAACAAAATTGAAACAAGTAATAGGAAGCTAATTTTTGCCTGTAGGATAAACAAATGGCTACGTATATATTATGTATGTATACTTGTGTGTTATTTTTCTAAATACTAGTATATTTATATTAATCACAGGAAGCGAGCATGGTCAGACGCAGGGCCTTCTAGTGAACCAAATTGAGCTCGAGTTGGACCTTAACAACTCAGGCAAGAATCCTTGACCATTCTCTCCTTGAGTTTTATAAAAGTTTGTGAAAATAAAAGTAACTTGCATCAAATATATTTTCTAGAATTGATTGTGGATGGATGACAAGTGACTTTGATGACAGGGGATTAGCTGATGGAGCAGCTAATACCCTACAGTATGGTTGGTTGGAAAAAGTTAGTAGGATTGTTAACCAACTCTCACTTGTGTTATTGGGCCGTATATATTCGTGTCAACCATGAACTCGTTTGGACGGGCTGATTCTATTACCCATGGAGTTATTGTATAATCCCTATGGTACGCAAGGAGAGGGTTGGGGAAAGTCCCCAATGAGCTGTCGATGGAGCACAGCCAGGCGCATATATTAGCGCACGTGAGTAGATGTGGATTTACAATTATACAAAATGGGGAAAGTCTCGGTATCTTGGTCATGAGTCGCACCAAGGGCAGTGCGATGGAAAATTGGCCAAGATAATTATGGCTAAAGTGATACAAACCTGCGCAGGGTAAAATCATGAATTCATGTCATGTCTTTTGGATTGGAGGCTACGGGAACCTATGGGTGGCTCTTTCTCAAGATGCAAGTGGTAGTAGTGTTTTTCTAAATTAAATATAACTTTTTATACAAATTCTCTTTTCATACAAAATGATATGTGATTGATCATTGAGAGTACAGATTGCATTGCCTTGATATACACATATATATGCTTGCTGAGTACGTTGTACTCACTCTTGTTAACTCTCCCCCTTCAGAGGATCCTCAGGATTGTGCACAAGAGTTCCAAGATGATGGTTATGCCTATGCAGATTGGGATGACTACGAGGAAGCTAGTCGAGCTGCTGCCACCTCCTATGGTGGATGGGATGAATAAATAACCTCCTAGTCTACTTATGGATATCAGTGGCGAAATGTATAAGTCGCTCACTTAGTAGTCTAGCTTGGACTTCTATATGTCAGGCTTGTAATGATGCGCAAACTTGTGACGCTTATTTAAAGACCTAAGATCGTAGGTTGGCTTTGTAATAATTATTGGTACCTTCTAGCTATTCTCTGTTGCCAACTTTGTTAATGGTTTATTATTCGACAAATCTTATATCTGTGGAGTAATAAATTATGGCCAGGGTTATTATTCAAGGTGGTAATTACCCGGGTCGTCAAAGGTGGTATCAAAGCCGTAGTTGCGAGGGTCATGCGAATAGCTAGAGACTATAGGTGACCTAAAGTGGAAAAAAAAACAAATTTGTGTCATTTTTGTATAGTATGTCTTGCTGTTTTGCATTGATTATACTACAGCCTTGCCCATATTTGTTTTTCTCTAGACAACTACCTTGCTAATAACATAGCTAATTGCCATGTTGATTGCATGACCTTGGACAGGATGGCACGCTCTAGTGTTCCACCAGAGAGGGTGTGTGGACATTCAGTGATGCTCCTCATGCACATGGTTCAGACCCTTGGAGGATCTTGCCCAGAGTTTTTGGAGGAAACTCTAGACCATGGCGAGAGGCGCATAGTGCTGATCCTATCTGGTTTTCCTATGGACCCAACATTCCATAGGGAACTCACCAGATCCCGGCCTTTCCCTGATGATGCTTTACAGGATGTGGCCACTGAAGCTATGTTGGTGCTTAGGGCGCACTTTGCTGCCTACTTGAGCACTACTTGCTATCGTGACTTTTCAGGATTTGATCTTGGAAGTTCAAGTGCACCAGCTCAGCCAAGGACTCAAGGTTTATCAGGATTCTCTATCTCAAGGATGCTAGAGTGTTCATCAGATGCTATCCACCTAGCCTCTAGTATGAAAATGATAGCAGATGGGATGGTTTTTCGATCGTTCGCTGCAGATTTCACTATGATATGGTCTGAAGCCCGCTACTGGTACTATATGTTCCTAGTAAGTGAACAAGGCCGTGCTGTAGTACGAGGAATATGTTGACCATCTTCATCGACCGAGGTCCCCTTAACCCACTAGTAGTAGAAGAAGATGAAGAGGAAGATCCGTAAATGGTGCAAGAAGAACCCGAGGCGCGAGAAAGAAGTTGATAATCCGTGACGCATTCTGCTTCACCACATCAAGTCGTCCCAAATGCTCCAAAGAACACTTGGATAGCTGAACCACATGTTGGGGCACCGTGAGTTTGAGCCCTTTCCACCTGAGCTTGCCGATGGACCACTGTACAGCCAAAGACCACATGTGCTTCCACCTCCCGAACCTCATGCAAGCCAGCAAAGATGTTGGAGCAAATTAGGCACGCATGAGTGTTCGTAGTGAAGCCTACATAGGAGCAGCGGCTACCGGGACCTTTACAATCAAGTGTTAGGGACTGCAGGGGAGGAACGAGGCGGTAGCAAAGAATGGTGTTGTAGGATCGAACACTAGCCCTTCGACTTCTAGGCGCACCACATCAACATCCCCGCAGCGATGATAGAGTTATTTTGGAGTTAGTACTAGATGGACTTGCAGTAGGAACTAATGTAGTGTAGTGATCTGTAATATAAGTGGTGATCAGTAGTGCAGCCTTTGGAGGAGTCAAGATCTGTCATAGATCTTGCTTAGTGGCTTGTAATAATTAACTAGACCAAGACCATATGTATGGAATGGCAGCACCTAGGTTGGATGTAATGCACCCTTATGAGTATCTAAGACTGTATGGTTAAATAATCAGTGTGCTATGCATTTTCATGTGTATGTGTTGGATGCCAATGATTAACAGAGTTGTTGAATTACTCCAGCATGTGCAGCTAGCATACTTTTGTTTACCCAACAATACTAAATACTCAATACATGTGCCAAAAAAAAATGAAGGATTACTCAACAACGCTCATCTTGCAGGATGGACAGGCGTGGATTAGGTGAAGAGGACCTTATCATGCGCCTCGGGTCCAATGGGAATGGAGGCAACTCATCTGGAAATCACAGCTTCCAACCAGGGGGACAACCTCCAAATTATCCCCACTTTGGTGATGCCGGAACTTCTGATGCCAATGGCGGGGCTAGGAACCTTGGGGATGTCCTGTTGTTCATGGAGAACTCCCGAAGAGAGTCACAAGAGAACCAGAACCGCTTCATGGAGGCCATAGTAAACAAACTTGCTCCAGGTGGTGTACCGCAGCCTGGATTTCTCTTGAGGCAATTCCTTCAGACTCTACCTCCATCCTTTTCCAAGGCCAAAGACCCACTTGAGGCCCATGACTGGCTGTTGGAAGTTGAAAAGAAGCTTGAGACAGTTGGTTGCTCAGATGAAGAGAAGGTGAGATATGCAACCCACCAATTGACGGGTCTTGCTGGAGCTTGGTGGTCAAACTTTAAGCACAATCGTGCTGCGAATGAACCTATCACTTGGGCAGTGTTCAAGTAGGCGTTCACCTTGTCATTTGTCCCAGATGGAATAATTTCTATCAAGAAGAGAGAGTTTCGGAACTTAACCCAAGGAAACAAAAGGCTGGCCGAGTATGTGCATCAATTCACTGAATTGTCAAGGTATGCCCCTGATGATGTGAACTCTGAGGAGAAGAAGGTTGAGAAATTCATGGAAGGATTGCACCCGTTCCTTCGGATGCACTTAAAACCTCACATGATCACCAAATTCCAAGATCTGGTCAACAGGGCCATAGTTCTTGAAGAAGAGCACTCTCAGTTGGGTGAAGAAAGAAGGAAGAAAGCAAGATTTGAGCCAAGGCCCATGATGCAGCATACGCGAGTACGCCCCCAAGTGCCACCATTTAAACCAGCCCCAACCAACTACTCGGGTTCAGGTCCCACATGTGGAAAGTGTGGAAGGAGACACCTTACCAAGGACTGTTTAATTGGATCAAATGTATGCTTCAACTGTGGCAAAGAAGGCCATCGCAAAGTTAATTGTCCCCATCCAATAAAGACGACAGTGCAGCTTGTATATCGCACTCAAGTGACCAATCAACCAGTTGGGAGAGGTGGTGGTGGACAGGTGAACACAGCCGGGAGAGGAGCAGGACGTGGTGGACCAAGTGGGAGCATAGCCAAGCTGAATTATGTGAACGCAGAGCAACTGGGCGCAGCTACAGATGTTGTCGCTGGTAAATTACTCATCCCACCTGCTGTTGGTACAGTCCTTTTTGATTTTGGTGCTACACACTCATTTATCTCTCAAGAATTTGTGCTTAAACATGGATTAGTACACGCACCCTTGGAAAAAGCCATGTGGGTTAATACCCCAGGTGGGCAAATGAAAATAGAGAAGATATGCAAAGACCAGCCCGTTATAATTCAGAATACTAAATTTTTGGCAAACCTGCTGGTGATAGATATGACCAGGTTAGAAGTGATATTAGGTATGGATTGGTTGCACGGGCATGGGGTATTGATAGACTGTGAACAAAAGTGTGCATGCATAAGAATACCTGATGGCTCCAGAACATTTTATTTTGGAGTTCGGACTAGACCGATAGACTCAGATACAACTCTAGCAAGCCTTAAAGAGAAGAAATTAGAAGACATACCTGTAGTTCAAGAATTTCCTGATGTCTTTCCTGAAGACTTGCCGGGCATGCCACCGATATAGAAAATAGAATTTGCAATTAAATTAGTGCCCGATGACAAAGACCCATCTCCAAGAGCCCCTACGAGAATGGCAAAACAAGAGTTAGTTGAATTGAAGAAACAGTTAGATGACCTGAAACAAAAAGGATTTATTAGAGAAAGTGTATCCCCTTGGGGTGCCCCTATACTGTTCTCAGAGAAGAAGGATGGAGGGCTCAGGTTATGTGCAGATTACCGTGAGTTGAACAATGTCACAATAAAGAATAAATACCCACTACCACGGATAGATGACCTATTTGACCAACTAAGCAATGCCTCGTGTATTTTCAAAGCTTGGACTTAAGATCCGTTATCATCAACCGAAAGTGAGGGCGAAATATATAGAGAAGACACCTTTGTGTTTAGGTATGGACATTTTGAGTATACAGTAGTTCCTTATGGGTTAACCAATGCACCTGCTATGTTCATGAACCGCATGAATAAGATCTTTATGAAGTATTTGGATAAATTTGTGGTAGTTTTTATCGATGACATCCTCATATACTCAAAGAGCAAAGAAGAGCATGCTGAGCATTTGAGAATTGTGCTGCAAATCCTAAGAGAGAACCAACTGTATGCAAAGTTTAAGAAATGTGAATTTTGGTTAGACCAAGTAGCCTTCTTGGGACACGTAGTGTCAGGAAGAGGAGTTGAAGTAGACCCAAGCAAGATTGATTTTGTGATGTCATGGAATAGGCCTACAACTCCCACTGAGATACGGAGCTTCCTAGGTCTAGCTGGATATTATTGCAGATTTATAAAAGGATTCTCCCAAATTTCTGCTCCACTCACTAAGTTACTAAGAAAAGACATTCAGTTTGTTTGGACAACAGCTTGTGAGAAAAGTTTTCAAGAGCTGAAGAATAGGTTGACCACTGCACCAGTGTTGGCCTTACCAGAAAGTGGAGAAGAATATGTAATTTATTGTGATGCCTCTAAGTCAGGACTGGAGTGTGTCCTGATGCAAAAAGGTAGAGTGATAGCCTATGCATCTAGGCAGTTGAGGAAACATGAAGAAAATTATCCTACACATGACCTTGAACTAGGAGCTGTAGTTTTTGCACTAAAGATTTGGAGGCATTATCTCTATGGATCTAAGTGTGTCCTGTATAGTGACCACAAAAGCCTCAAATATATATTTACTCAGAAGGAGTTAAACATGAGGCAAAGGAGATGGCTTGAGCTTATAAAAGATTATGACCTCACCATTGACTACCATCCTGAAAAAGCTAATGTGGTTGCAGATGCTCTCAGTAGAAAAGCTCATAGTAATCAGCTGTCAATTGAAGACTATTCCCAAGAACTAACTGCATCATTAGCTAAAATGGAGATAGAGTTCAGATTGTCAAGTACAGAAGCAAGTATTGCAACTATGACATTCCGTCCCACCTTGCTAGATCAAATCAAAGAAAAGCAGAAAGCAATTGCATTCATTGTAGAAGAAGCAAGAAGAATTAGGGCAGGACAGCCATCAGAATTCAGATTGGATGAAGATGGAGTTCTCTGGAATCATAGCAGAATTTGTGTACCGGATGTTCCAGAAATTAAGGAATTAATTTTGAGAGAAGCTCATGATACCCTATACACCATGCACCCTGGGAGTACAAAAATGTATAGGGATCTAAAAGGCAATTTCTGGTGGAGAAGCATGAAGAGAGAGATTGCAGAATATGTAAGCAAGTGTGACACTTGTCAGAAGGTGAAGGCTGAACATCAACGACCAGCTGGGCTATTAAAGCCACTAGATGTTCCAGATTGGAAATGGGAGGATATATGCATGGATTTCATCACAGGTCTTCCCATGACCCTACGCAAGAAAGATACTATATGGGTTGTGGTTGATCGGCTCACTAAGTCAGCACACTTTATTCCTACCACCCAGAAATGTTCATTTGACAAGTTGGCTGAACTGTACCTAGAGAGGATTGTGTCTATCCATGGAGTTCCAAAAACCATAACCTCAGACCGAGGATCAGTATTCACTTCAAGTTTTTGGAAAAGTCTCCACGAAGCTCTAGGGACAAAACTCAACTTTAGCACAGCCTATCATCCGTAGACTGACGGCCAAACAGAGAGAGTGAATCAAATACTTGAAGATATGTTGAGATGTTGTGCATTGAATTTTGGTGAGTCATGGGACCAACACCTACACCTAGCAGAATTTGCATACAACAACAGCTACCAATCAAGTATAGAAATGGCACCATATGAAGCTCTATATGGACGCAAGTGTCGATCACCTATTTGTTGGTATGAAGTGGGCGAGAAACCATTGTTAGGCCCAAGTTTAGTAAGGGAGAATGATGAGAAGATCCAAGTAATCAAGGAACGACTGCGGATTGCCCAAAGTAGACAAAAAAAGCTATGCTGATAAGAAGCGTAAAGAATTGAAATTGGTGCCAGGGGATTTTGTGTACCTGAAGGTATCACCAATGAAAGGAGTTCGTCGATTTGGTATAAAAGGGAAGCTAAGTCCTAGATATGTTGGACCATTCAAGATATTAGAGCAGAAAGGTGCAGCAGCTTATCAACTAGAATTGCCAACTCAACTTTCCAAAATACATGACGTATTCCACGTCTCACAACTAAAGAAATGCCTAAGAGAGCCATCTCAACAACTCCAAGATCTGAATATCAAGCTACAGCCAGACTTGACCTACGAAGAGCGTCCACTAAAAATATTAGAAGTTGAAGATCGGCAGCTGAGAAATAGGAAGATACGGTTCTGCAAGGTGCAATGGAAGAACCACTCAGTCCGAGAAGCAACTTGGGAAAAGGAAGAAGACCTACGCAAAGCCTATCCCGACCTCTTCAAGTAAGTTCGATTTCGAGGACGAAATCTTTTCTAAGGAGGGTAGGATGTAACGACCCACATTTTTATTGAGTAATTAACCTCATATCAGTAAGCCATTAGTTCCTCATAATTGCACCAGCAGGACAATGGATGCACTTTGGCATAAACACACAAATCATATATTAATCCTTGGAAAACTTGTGTGCATGATTCATATTAACCAGCCCCTCATGTTGCCACACAAAGACACACAAAAATACTCTTCACATTTTCCTAGTGCACTATACACTACAAGTAGGACACTATTTCACCCACTCCTATGTTGTCCAACCCTTAGAACAACAAATTGTCCCCGACCGTGGTGAGTCACCTAGGGGAGTTGGAAGGCAGCAGTAGTAGAAAAAAGGAGGATGAGGGCTTGCCTGCACCGTAGTAGCAGCCCATTCACCATTCTCCTTCGGCTCTCCACTCGGGTTTAGCCTCTAGAGAACACACGCACTCCTTGCTTGTGAGAAATCACCAATCCACCCACCAGCCCAAGATGGTGACTTGATCATGGAGAGTGACCTGGGGGAGAGGGGGCTGACCAGAAGGAGTCACTAGGGAGCCCAAGTGTTTGCAAGAAAATCCGTAAGCACATTTGAAGCACCAATCACTGCAAGAGAATTAAGGAACAAGTGCTAGGGATTTAGGTGAGGTTCACGAGACACATCTCTGTATATTTCTAAATACTCCCTACCAAAAGCAAGCACATGCCATTTGGTTAAATATCGGGTTGTACTGATTTTTCTAGCAAACAAATCACAATATATCTAGACTGAAAGAAAATGGTGAACTAACTGGACAAAGTCTAGCATTCTTTTTTAATACAAGCACACCATATCTCGATGCGGAATAATCTTGCACAAGAGCTCTCACATCTAGCAATGCACGTGCTATTTCGAGTAGATGAACTGAGAATGGGAATAAGCACCAGAGCACTCACTGTCGGGTTGGGGATTAGGAGAAGCCGTTCTTTGCAATCCAAATCCCCACACACGCCCACGCACCAACACCACGTGCTCCTTGGCTCTGCCTTTGGGCGCCATGGCTGCCATGCTCGGCACCTCGGTGAAGCATGTTTGCCGCCGCCACCCACCTGCACACACAAAAAGGGGAAGAAATTAGGGGAATCCCAATTGAAGATCTCTAGTTTGGTTTTGGCTAATTAGTGACACCTAAGGACTAATCTCTCAATGCTAAGTGTTTGACATGATTGGAGATTGGTCGTGCGGGAGTTGGTGCATGGTGATCATGGAGAGTGGATCGAGGTGATCCAAAAGTTTGATCAAGCATGCAACTCGGTGGAGTTTGGAGATCAAAGGTCCCAAGGCAAAGGTATAACCATAGGGCTTTTGATTTCACACCCAAGACACCATTGAGGGTGTGGGTGATTATAGGATCGATAAGCCGTACTATAAAGAGGGGAAAACTTTCGTACATATCGATCCTCACGTGCCTTTAGGTTCAAGTCTCATATGCATGCATTCTAACCTAAAGTGCTAACTCCGTCCTTATCGGAAATGGTTTCGAAAATGCTAACACATGGTGTCGAGGTGTTCTTCGGGCGTGTCGGCAACAAGAAACAAGTGACGGAAGTCGGCTTGGAGCAAAGGCGAAGGAACGGCGACAAAAACGATGAGTTTTCGCAGCTCGGGCGTGACCGGGACGCACCGACCGGAAGCTGGTCGGAAGTGACCGGACGGTCCGGTCGATCGCGTCTGGCGAGAGCATGTTTCCGGGTCGGGCGTCGACGGGTGACCGGAAGCACCGACCGGAAGCATCCGGTGCCGACCGGACGCATCGACCGGATGCGCGACCGGACGCACGGAGGCAGGGGTCAGCGGGTCGATTTTGGCTTGTCGGTTGTGACCGGATCCACCCACCGGACTCACTGGTGAGTCCGGTCGATCCCCGTCAGGGCCGCGAAAGTGTGGTTTTCACCCTTTCCACCACATTTCGTGGTGTGGCCTATATATACCCATTTGGCTGCCCCTTGCTCTCTCTCTTGGTCATTTGAATCATTCCTAACATCTTTGAGCAAGCAAGCAAGCCTCCCTCCTCTCTCATTCTTGATTTGAGCTTCATTCTTGAGAGAAGAGTTGATCCAAGTGCATTGCATCGAGCTCTTGCATCTAGAGGCACTTGGGGATCGTTGTGAGACGGTGGATTTCCCGTTTCTCTTGGAGGCACCGCTCCTAGCCGGCTTGGTGAAGTGGTGGAGTTGTTGGCAAGAAGAGGTGATTGTTTCTTGGCCACCTCCGGTTGATTTGTGAGAGGATTACGCACTCCTCGTCGGAAGACAAAGTGCAAGGAATACATTGCTCGTGCTTTGGGTACCACACTTGTTGAGTGGTGTGTTGAGGCTAGCAAGGGCACCGCCTAGCTCAAACACCATCCTTGTGTTGGTCGGCACAACCGGAGACTAGCTTGTCGGTGTACAAGTGAACTCCGGGTGAACAAATCGACTTGTTCATTGTCTCGACGTGTGGATCATCACCTTCGTGTGATTGATTGTTCATCTTGTTCCCGGTGATTGGTTGACATCCTCTACGAGTTGGTATATCGCTCTTACTCTTGCATTTACCTTCCTAGTTTACCTTGAGTAGAGAGCTAGCACTTATTTTGTGTAGTTGTTCTTGCTAGCATAAGGACCATATTAGGATTGCTCACTAGTTAGTGTAGTGACATAGCTCTTGTGTGACATAGAGATTATAGAATATATTTAGAATTGTCACTAGAGGCTTGCAAGACAATAGAGCTAGTGCAAACCGCTTTACGCCATGTTTTATACTAATCGGTTTGTTTAGTTGAGCTTGTTGAAAATTTTTATAGGCTATTCACCCCCCTCTAGCCATCTAGGACCTTACAAGTGGTATCGGAGCCGTGGTCACCATATTTGAAGGCTTAACAACCTTGGTGTGATAGTATGGCAAATGTTGTGTTCAACCATGTTGGGGGAAAGCCTCCTTTCTTTGATGGGGTCAAGAATTTTGATTATTGGAAGAGATGCATGAGAATGTATTTGGGATCAATCAATGACCAAGTATGGGAAGTGACCGAGAAGGACTATGTCATCCTTGATCCAACCAACCTCACTCCCACCGACAAGTCCAACAAGCAATGCAACACCATGGCATTGAACACATTGTACAATGGCATGGATGTCAAGGTGTTTGAGGGCATCAAAGACCTTGAAAAGGCAAGTGAGGTTTGGGAGAAGCTTTGTGAGACCTATGAGGACACCAAAGTTGTGAAAAGTGCCAAATTGTATGTTCTCAAGAGTGAATTTGAGAACTTCAAGATGAAGAAGGATGAGACCATCCCGGAGACATTTCATAGGCTCCAAGTAATTGTGAATGATCTCAAGTCTTTGGGAGTGAAGACTTTGGATAGAGACTTTGGGCACAAATTTTTAATGTGTTTGCCCAAGAGATTTGCTATGTTGAGGAAGATTCTCTTTAGAGGTGCATTGGACACAATGACACCTAGTGACTTGCTTGGTGAGGTGCTGTAACACCCCAAATTTTGCCTCTTTTGAAAATAGAATAAAATAATTTATTTATGTATTTTTGTGCTCATAAAATATAGGAAAATAAATATTTTTGTCAAATTAAAACTTATCATAGGGATTAGCAACCTTGATTGTGCATTCATGCTGCCTCATATGATTTATTGTGATGTGTGGTTTTGGTTAAATCTCAAAAAGTTTTTAAAGGTATTTGGAAATTTTGTTTAAATAAAAGAAAAGGTATTCCTTTATCTCTCTTTTCCTTCCCCTCGCTATTTTCATTTTCTATCAAGCTTCTTCCTCTCTCTTTCCTGGCCTGGTCGCTCGAGCAGCCCAGACGGCATTGCTTTTCCTACCTGGGTCGCTGCCTTCCTTCTCTCTCTCGCTCCTATCTCGGTCCCATGCATCAGCGTCGCTTTCTTTTTCATCGTGCTCAACCCGGACTCGACCGGCACCGGTCCGTCGCCTCAATCTCGCGTGTCCTGGCCTTCCTTTGCTTGAGCCGCACGCTCTTGTCCATATATAAGTAGAGGCCCGTGACCTCCTTTTCCCAACCCTAGCTAGAGCCGCAGCAGCCACGCTAGCCCTAGCCGCCGAGAAGCATCGAAGTTGCCACAGCAGATCAGAACACCGTCCTCGTTCACAACCCACCCACGGCCGACCTCGACATCAGGGTGTTCATCTCTGCTTTCTGTCCGTTGCATGCTGATGCCGAATCCTGTTGGGAGGCCGAACGTCCGCTTGCACTTACATCACAAAAGCAAAAGCCAACAAGCAGGTGCCATACAGTATGTAGATCCACTACTCATCATCAAGCAAGCTGAACCCTTGCTTATTTTATTCATCTTGGTCGTAACTATGTCTTCATTAATTAACCGCCAGACATGCACGGCCGTGTATATTCATCTCCAAAACAAGCAAGATGTCGTTGCCTCCGATCGTCGTCTGCTGCCGGCCGTGCCTATGTGCCGTGCCTTCATCGTGGTTCAGTAATCCTTAGGTGAGCTCTCATCGTCCTCTATTTTCACAATATTCCTTGTTTTCATCAAGCTCCAGCCAAGCTTCATCGCCGTCCATGGCAAAACCATGCGTGCTCTAGTCTCTCATTCTTTAGCTTGATGACATCATTCTTAGCTTTCTTGACATCATGATGACACACATATGTTTCCTTGCCGATTTCCTAAACAAAAATAAATCTAGAAATACAAATGAAACCACATATATACATCCCATCATCCTAAGCCATCGTTTGTTCAAGCATGGTCCAGATTAAACATACCCTATCTTCATCATAATTTTGCTAAGAGACCTTGAGCTCTTCTAGTACATAGCTCGTATTCCATCCAGCAACCAAAATCCAATTTATTTTATTTTGAAAATCAAGTTTCAGTTATTCACAAACTGCCATCAGATTTCAAAACTCTATAACTTTTGTATCTTAAATCCAATTTGACCCGCTCAAATTACGTTAGACTCGTAATTCCGTAATCTAGATGTTTATGCTGCTGTTTAGTAGGTTTTCAATCTTTAAATTTCAAAATCATAATTAGTTTATTATTTTATTCACGCAAAGCTTGAGAAATTCATATCTACGCCGTTTTAGCTCGATTTCGATGATCTTTACGCCCTGTGTGATCGTAGTGACGTGTAGAATAGTTGTATGTACTTTTTAAACTGTTTTCCCACTGTTGGTGTACTGTTCTAATGGTAGTCTTGTTTGCCATGCATGATTGGATCCATGTGTTTGTGTGTTGCTGATTGGAATCGAGTAGATCGGTGAGCTTTACGTTGTTGATCTCGAAGAAGACCGTGATCTATAAGAAGTTGATGAAGAAGGTGTTTTTAGGAAAGCATTGGACTTGAAGAAAGGATCTATATTTAAGGCAAGTCTAGTTCGGGATATGCTATCTTTAAACCATGATCTTATGGCTTGCTTAATGTTTATGCACCGAAAGTGTTAAATATGAATTGTTGATAACATGTTTCATAGGGTGAAAGAGCTATGTTTTGTTTATGATGCTCTTAGCTCTCCATAAGGACTTATACTTTGGCAAAATCCGGGATATACCGTACAACTATGGGGGTCACATGGCTCGACTCTAGTTGTTCAAGGGTTTTACCTAACTTTGTTGGTGGTTTGCCGAATTGGGAGAAACGGGGTTGTAGCTCATGTTGGCCATTAATATTTTTAGGGGACCTTTGAACGGCTTTATATGGTTTTCATTTGTTTGGGGAGTCATGAACCTATTCTGGTGGAAACCATAACCCGTAGTGAAAGTGTACACCTCTCAAGAGATAAAAACGATATATCAGCCCGTGTTCGCGGTTATGAACGGCCTGAAAAACCGAGGGAAGGCTTTACTTTCTGTTGATGATGTTGTTTATGATATAATTGTTGGCTATACATGCTTATTAAATTGTTCATGATTTATCGTTTCATGCTATTCATTATTTATGTTATAATGATCATGGGTTTTTGGGTAGATATTGCCTAGCTATATTTGCGGAGTTCGACATGGACTCACTCTTGCTATTTCCCCACACCTCAGGAAGTAGTTAGGCTTGTGATCAACCAGTCAGTCGGTCCCTGTGGAGTCTACACCAAAAGATTGAAGAGTCTTTCCGCTGTCTGCTAGCTGAGGTTATTTGCTTTTATAGTTTGTTCGTTATTTTTTTTAAGCATTGTGAATTGATACTACCATTTATTTGTAAACTATATATGAGATTTGACTTCCAGGGCTCACATATACCATCATCTAGTTTTGTTCTTAAAACCGGGTGTTACAAAAGTGCTAACCGATGAGCAAGTTGATGGCATGGAAGATGAAGTGGAGAAGGAAGATGACAAGAACAAGAAGGTTGTGGCATTCAAGGCCGCCACCACCTCATCCAAGGCCAAGGGAAAGTCTAAGGTTCAAGAAGAAGATGATGAGGAAGTCAACCTTGAGGAGATTGATCAAGAGTTTGCTATGTTCGTGAAGAAGTTTAGCAAGGTCTTGAAGAGCAAGAAGTTTGGGCAAGGCTCTAGAAGAAGAAATGATTCATCCAGGAGCAATGAAGAGCCAAGAAAGTGCTTTGAGTGTGATAGCCCTTATCACATCCTTGCCGATTGCCCAATCAAGAAAGAAAAGGAAAAGATGAAGGCATACAAGAGTGGCAAGACAAACAAGAAGAACAAGACCATGACATTCAAGAAGACAAATGATGGTGCTTTTGTTTGTTCTTGGGATAGTGATGGTTCATCCGATGAAGAGAAAGAGAAGCCCAAGGCCATGAGTGCAATTGGCCAACACAAGACATCATCCCTCTTCGGCTCATCACCTTCATGCTTCATGGCTAAGGCCACTAAAGTATCATTGCATGAGCATGAAGAACTAAATGCTAATGAAGTAAAATATGATAGTGATGATGATGATGATGATGATGATGATGATGAACCCACTAGAGATGATCTTCTTGAGATGCTTAAGCAAACTCATATCATGCTTAAGACTAAGGACAAGGAATATAAAGCTTTGCAAAAGAGTGTAAAAACTCTTGAGCAAAACTTTAGGGAGCTAGAGGCCACCCATGAGGGTCTAAAGGAAGACCATGGGGAATTGGAGCTAGCTCATACAAGGCTTCAAAAAGCCCATGCCTTGCTCTTAGAGAAGAATGATACAGCTTGCTTAATCATCAAAAAGGATGTTGGTTCAACATGTGACATCATAGATGAACCCTTTGTGGTTGATGTTGAAGAACCATCCATTCCTTCCACATCCACATCAACCCACTCAAGCTCTACTAGTAGTGATGGAGTAATTTTAGATTCATCACTAAAAGTTGAGAATGAGACTCTCAAAAGAGAGGTGATGAGCTCATCCACTCCTTGAGGAAGGCATATGGTGGGGATGCCCACTTGCTAAAGTGCTTGGGTAGCCAAAGGTTTTCCCTTAATAAGGAAGGCTTAGGCTATGTCCCCAAGAAAGGCAAGAAGGCATTTGCTACTCCAAAGCCTAGCTTTGTCAAGAGCAATGAGTCATATTGCAATAGATGCAAGCAAGTGGGGCATCAAGAGAACAAATGTGCTAAAATGAACATGAACAAAAAATCAAGCAAAGTGCATTCCATACATTTTGATTCTTATTATTTGCTTACCAAGGGTGAGAGAAGGGTGTCAAGGCAAAGTTTGTTGGTACACCCATTGTTGGCCCAAAGAAGAAGACAATTTGGGTACCAAAGGCTTTGGTTGCTAACCTCCAAGGACCCAAAGGCAAATGGGTACCTAAATCTTATTGATTTCCTTGTAGGTGAATTACAAGATTGGGGGCAATCATTGGATTCTTGATAGTGGGTGCACTCAACATATGACCGGTGATGCAAGAAAGTTCAACATTATTGATTCAACTCAAGAGAATGGCAAGCCTATTACATTTGGTGATAGCAAGAGTGGCAAGATACAAGGCATAGGCAACCAATGATTTGACATTATCCAATATGGCACTAGTGGACATATTGAAGTATAATTTGCTTTCTCGGTGGCACAAATTTGTGATCTTGGTTATAAGTGCATCTTTGGTGAAGATAGTGTTGAGATAGTAAATACGAAAGACTCAAGCTTGATCTTCAAGGGAATAAGATTTGACAACCTCTACCTTGTTGATTTTGGTGCTAGTGAGACTCAAATTAGTACATGCTTGATATCTCAATCTAGCATGGGTTGGCTATGTCATAGAAGACTTGGTCATGTTGGCATGAAGCAACTCAACAAGTTAGTGACACATGATCTAGTAAGAGGCTTGAAGGATGTTTACTTTGACAAGGACAAGCTATGTAGTGCATGTCAAGCCGGCAAGCAAGCAAGTTGCAAATACTCATCCAAAGAAGAGCTTCATGAGTACTTGCAAGGCATTTGATTTGATCCATATTGACTTGTTTGGCCCAACCGCATACACAAGCATTGGTGGCAACAAGTATGGATTTGTGATTGTGGATGACTATACAAGATTCACTTGGGTGTTCTTTCTCAATGACAAGAGTGATGTGTATTCATTGTTCAAGACATTCCTCAAGAGGGTGCATAATGAATTTGATATCATAGTGAAGAAAGTGAGAAGTGACAATGGAAGTGAGTTCAAGAACACAAGAGTTGATGAGCTATGTGATGATTATGGAATCATGCATCAACTTTTGGCCAAGTACACACCACAATCAAATAGCCTAGTTAAGAGGAAGAATATGACTCTCATTGAGATGGCAAGATCAATGCTTAGTGAATACAATGTGAGTCAATCATTTTGGGCCGAAGCAATTAACACCGCATGCCACTACATCAATAGATTGTATTGCCATCCCATGATGAACAAGACACCTTATGAGCTATTGAATGGAAGAAAGCCAACTATTGCATACTTTAGAGTATTTGGGTGCAAATGCTACATATTGAAGAAGGGTGCAAGACTTGGCAAGTTTGACAAGAGGTGTGATGAGGGGTTCTGTGGGGGATCGATATTTGGGATACCCATGAACGAGCTCTTGTCTCAGGCACAACCACGAACGAGACATCCCGCCGTGGCTCGTGAGGTCCTCGCCGCGCATGAGCTCTCCACGCAAAGGCAGGCCTCCGCCTCGCTCGGGCTCTCGCAAATGAGCTCCTCAGACGAAGATCCATCGCTCCGCTCCGCCTCGAGGTCTCCGGGCAACGAGCTCCCTCGTCTCCGGCGCGCCAGACCTCATCCGGGACCTCTTTCCGCCTCGCTCGAGCTCCCCCGTGACGAGCGCTGCAAAGACGGCTGTAGAGAGCTCAACCACCTGCCTTCCCGAAGAAGTCTGCGGGTACGGGAGTCGGTCAACAACTCTCTGACAAGCCCAACCACTCCCTGACGGACGCTGTAGCCACGTAGCGCTACAGCTACAGGGAGAGGTCATTCGACCACCTCGCCATACCCCGTCGGCTCCAACAGCTCCACCATAGTATCGTGCGGTACAAACAGGGTACGCCTTCCCATCAACAGTATGGGCACCCCCATACCGAAAAGACGTCTTCCAACTGCGATTAGAGATAGGGCGACGCCTGACCACCGCCCAGACCCCAATTCCCGCGTACGGCGACGACCGATTTCGGCATCCAAAGCACCCGGGAGCTCGAAGGAAGCTCTCGTCCGCGCCGAGAGCTCACCAGAGAGCTCTTTTCTTGCATCCAAAACTCTGTACATGTATTTTCACTTTCTTTAAGTCCTCAACTCGATGAGAGCTCTCGAGCCTCGCCCCTTGCGACTATAAAAGGGGAGGCGGCCCTCCGGTTGAGGCAGGGTTCAAGATTTTGACACCCAGCACCCGCACTCATACACTCGATATTGGCACTAGCCTCAATCATAGAGACTTGGGAGCCCTCTCCCTCTCTCGCCTTGCTTGTACTAGCCCCGGTATGAGCATCTGAGCTCGGATAGTGATCACACTGGACTAGGGAGCCCGATTTGCCCCGAACCAGTATAAATCTTGTGTCATTGTCTCTAGAGCTAGGCCATCGGAGCACGCATTAGCCAGACATTACTGTGACGGTGGTATTAGACCACGACAGTTGGCGCGCCAGGTAGGGGCAGCGCTAGTGCGACGTTTTCCCCACTCCGATGGCTTCCTCCGCTTCGACGACACCCGCAGCGCTAGCAATGCGCTTCGGCACCATCGATTTCTCTGGCGCCGCGCCGGAGGAGTCCCTCACCGGAGCTGTCTTCACCCGCCCGATGCGGCGCGAGGACATTCCCGGCCATCTCCGAGGCGTCACCGACTCCGTCCTGACGAGCATGGGGCGGGATTCGACTTCCGCGCCGGTCAGCCCCATCCGCGCCGCCGCGGATCGCTTCTTCGCCCTTATCAAGGACCTGCTCCCGAACATCCTAGGACGCGGGCCTACGCAGGCTCTGTTCCGCGATGTGACCTTCTCCACCGCCAACGTCGTCCTGCAGCTCGCCGGAGAGGAGGCGTTGTCGGTCGACGAGTTCACGGCAGCCTATGCCAGGATGTACCCCGACGGGCAGGCGGGCCTTCCACTCTATGGGGCGACGAGCCCCGCCAGGACCAAAGATCCATGAGCTCGAGCTCGCCCTCGATGGGATGAGCCTCATGGATTGCGACCCCACGCGTCAGTGCTACATGTGTCACACCCCCGAGGGTGCGGTAGAGGAAGTCCACTCGAGCGACGCCTCCCAACACACGCCACGGGACTCCGCCGCGCGCCAGCGTGAGCCGCCTCGGCCGACGTCAAGGCTCGGCTGGAAGAGCTCGAGGAACTCAAACGCGCAGCAGCCCAAGAGCGGAAGCCCTCCTCGCCGAGGGGAGGGAGACAAAGCAATCACGAGCACGAGCTCGAGCCCGCGAGGTCCACGACCGCATCAACGGGACGAGGGCCCGGAACAGCTCCCACCGGTGTTCGGGGAAAGCATCCCGAGCCTGGCGGCCGCCGCTGCTGCTCCTTACGCCGTTGCCCGGCCCCGAGGGACCCGGGGCACGCAGGACCCATGAGCAACTCAAGAGACTCCCGGCGGAGGCGGCGGTCCAGCGAAAGAAGCTCTGTGTCTCACCGACGACCGCCGGAGGAGCACGAGGCTTCCTCCGCCCCGAGGTGCCACGCCGACGACGGCGAGTCGGCGAGAACCGCGACGCCGGGGACACCATCAACGCCCGGCGCAAAGCGGAGGCTCGAGCGAGAAGAACGTCCCCCAGGACGGCGACAAGTACCACCGCGGCGACCATGAGAAGCGCCCTCGCACCTCAGCAAGTGACGCGGTGGTGGCCACGACGGCGAGAAGACAAGAGCCGCAGCCCCACGCCGGCAGGCGCGCCGCGCGAGCCCGTCTCCCCAACGGGACCGCCGGCCCTCGAGCTCGAGCTCGAGGAGGCCTAAGGCCTTCGGCTCACGCATCCACGACGCTCTGTCCCCTCTCGCTTCCGAGCTCCGACCTCGGTGCGAGGGGTACAACGGGAGACCGACCCCGCCACATGGCTCGAGGACTACCGCCTTGGCGGTCGCCGGAGGTGCCGACAAATGACTATTTCATCATCCGCAACCTCCCACTCTACCTTGCAGATTCGGCGCGATCGTGGCTTGAGCACCTCCCCGAGGGCACCATCCGCAACTGGGAGGACCTGCGCGACGTCTTCGTCGGCAACTTCCAGGGCACCTACGCCCGGCCAAGCACGACGTGGGACCTGCGAGGCTGCAAGCGAAAGAAGGGGAGAGCCTGGCGACTACATCGGGCGCTTCTCCAAGCTCTACAACAACCTCTCGGAGGCCTCGACTCGAGATCATCACCGCCTTCACCTTCGGCACTACTCCCGCGAGACCCGATCCACGAGCTCGGCGTCCGTAAGCCCCAAACCGTGAAGGGCTCCTCGACCTCGCCACGCGTCACGCCCCGGGAGAGGGACGCCGTCTTCGCCGCCACGGGCAAGGGCAAGCTGAAGGGCGATGACGAAAAGCCGGGGATCGAACTCCCGCAGGAAGAAGAACAAGAAGAACAAGCGCCCCGCGGCGACCACGGCGACGAGTTCGTGGGTCGTCGTGGACAAGAGCAAGGGCGGCGGCAAGGGCGGCAAGCCCTTCGTCCCCAAAGAGCACTTCGACAAGATGCTCGAGGGCCGCGTGCCGCACCACGAGGGGCCGGTCAAGCACAAGATGAAGGACTGCCGTCTCATGAAGAAGCACGTGATGGGCACGCCGCGCGTGGTGGCGACAAGGGCGACGACGACAAGGACGCCGAAACCGGCTCCCGACGAGTTTGACGCCGACATGTACATCGAGGACGGTGCCGCCAACGTCGTCTTCGGCGGGGCCACCGGCTCTGAGTCCAAGCGCCGACGAGCAGCTCACGCTCACCGCGAGGTCCTCTTCACCGAGCCGGCTACCCCGAAAGTACCTCAAGTGGTCGAGCTCGGCGTTCACCTTCGACAAGGCCGATCATCCCGACACATCCCGTACCCGGGGAAGGTACCGCTCGTCGTCGATCCCATCATTGGCACCTTGCGCCTCGGAAGGTGTTGATGGGCGGCGGCGGCGGCCTCAACCTCCTCTACCTCCACGCGCTCCAAGCCCTTGGCATCCCAAGGCACGTCTCCGCCGTCGCGGAGCCGATCCACGGGGTGGTGCCGAGGGAAGCGAGATGCTCCCGCTCGGGCGGATTGACCTCCCCGTCACCTTCGGCACCCCTGGACAACTTCCGCAAGGAGGTCCTCACGTTCGAGGTGCTCCCGTTCAAGAACGCCTACCACGCCCTGTTGGGGCGGCCGTGCTATCGCGAAGTTCATGGCCGTCCCCAACTACACCTACCTCAAGCTCAAGATCCCCGGTCCCGAGGGGGTCATCACCGTCGACTCCACCTTCGAGCACGCGTTCGGCGCGAGGCCGCCGGCCGCCGCCCCACTACGCCGACGCCGCTGTCGAGATCGAGCAGATGCTGCCCAAGATGGCGGCCTGGGCCAGCGCCGAAGACTCCCCCGAGCTCAAAAAGAAGGCGAGCACGAGCTCAACCGTCGAGCTTCGGAAGGTGGCAAGCACGAGCTCGACCGCCGAGCTCGAAAAGGTCACGGGCACATTCGAGCCCGAGAAGGACGCCAAGGAGGTCACGGTCGACAAGGATGGGCGCTCCCTCTCTCGTGGGTGTCGAGCTCTCCCCCCAAATAGGAAGCGAGCTCGTCGACTTCCTCCGCGTGAACCTCGATGTATTCGCATGGAGGGCCTCGGACATGCCGGGCATACCGAGGGAAGTCGCCGAGCACTCCTTGAACATCAAACCCGGCTCTCGGCCGGTGAAGCAGAGGCTGAGACGTTTCGACGACGATCGACGCCAGGCAATCGCCGAGGAGATAGATAAGCTCTTAGCCGCTAGGTTTATCAAGGAGGTGTATCATCCCGAGTGGATAGCCAACCCTGTACTAGTTAAGAAGAAGAATGGGAAATGGAGAATGTGTGTTGATTACACGGGTCTCAACAAGGCATGCCCGAAGGATCCGTTTCCTTTGCCGCGCATCGACCAAATTGTTGACTCCACCTCCGGTGCGAGACGCTCTGCTTTTCTTGACGCCTACTCCGGCTACCACCGGATCGCGATGAACGAGCTCGATCAGCTTGCTACCTCCTTCATCACTCCGTTTGGCGCATTCATTTACGTAACAATGCCCTTCCGGTTTGAAAAACGCCGGCGCCACTTTTCGAGGTGCATGCGAGAAAGTCTTCAAAGAGCTCCTCGGAAAGCTCGTAGAAGCATATGTCAACGACATCGTTGTCAAGACGAAGCGCTCGAAAGAGCTCATCCCTGACCTCGAAAAGGTCTTTGCCAAGCTCCGAGAGTTCGGAGTCAAGCTCAACCCCGAGAAGTGTGTCTTCGGGGTCCCTCGAGGGAAGTTGCTTGGCTTCATCGTCTCCGAACGTGGCATTGAGGCCAACCCCGAGAAAATCGCCGCCATCACGAGCATGGGGCCAATCAAAAAATGTCAAGTGCGTGCAACGGCTCACCGGATGCCTAGCCGCGCTAAGTCGTTTCATAGCTCGACTCGGGGAACGGAGCCTCCCACTCTACAAGCCGCCGAAGAAGTCGAGCGCTTTGCTCGACCGATGAGGCCCAGAAGCTCGACTTCGGCAAAGCAACTACTTGCTAATCCGCCCGTACTCGTCGCGCCCATGCCCAACGAACCGATCCTCCTTTACATCTCGGCCACCTCGAAGGTGGTGAGCACCGCGCTCGTCGTCGAGAGGGAGGAGGAAGGGCACGCGCTCAAGGTACAGCGTCCGGTGTACTTCATCAGTGAAGTCCTCACCGACACCAAGACCCGTTACACACAGCTCGAAAAGCTCGTGTACGCGCTGCTGATCACCCGGCGCAAGCTCAGGCATTACTTCGACTCCCATCCGGTCAGAGTCGTCTCCAAGTTCCCCCTTGGCGAGGTCATCCGTAGCCCCGAGGTTACGGGCCGCATGGCCAAGTGGGCTATTGAGCTCATGGGACCCGACATCACCTACGCCCCCAGAGACGCCATAAAATCCCAGGCTCTAGCAGACTTCATCGCGGAGTGGACTGAGGTCGAGCAGCCGCCCAGGCCCGACGACATCGAGTACTGGACGCTGTACTTCGACGGGTCCGTAAAGAAGTACGGCGCCGGCGTCGGACTCGTCTTCATCTCTCCAAACAAGGTGCGCATGAAGTACTCCATCCGCCTACACTTTCCCGCGTCCAACAACGTGGCCGAGTACGAGGCCCTGGTGAACGGCTTGCGCGCGCCGCGCGGCTTCGGCGTCCGGCACCTCAAGGTCCGGGGCGACTCGAGCTCGTTAGGAACCAAGTCATGAAGGAAGTCGACTGCATCAACCCGAAGATGATCGCCTACCACCAGAAGGTCCGAGAGCTCGAGGAGCACTTCCACGGGCTCGAGGTCAACCACATTCACCGCCACCTCAACAACGACGCGGATGTTCTCCCCAAGCTTCGCGTCGGATCGCTCACGGTCCCGCCAGCGCCTTCATGCACGAACAAGCGCAAGCCATCGATATGACTCAAAGACGACCTGCGACGACAGACGCGAACTCGACCGCCGACGCCCCGAGCTCGGACCCTATGGAGGTAGACGCTCCCACAAGCCCGAGCTCCCCCAACGCGAAGGCTTGCCTAGCCACGAGCTCACACCCAACTGGCTCGGGGGCCGGCTCGGGGGGCGGATTGAGCTCGACCGCGACGGCTCCGGCTTGACCGGCGGATCCCACCGCTCCCAATGGTTCAAGGAAGGCAAGCTCCCCGGCAAGAGGAATCAAGGCGCCCGCGCGAAAGGCCAAGTCGTTCGTCCTCGTCGGGCAAGAGCTCTACCGGCGCGGAGCCTCCGGCGTCCTCCAGCGCTGCATCACTTATGAGCAAGGGGAGAAGCTCGTCGAAGAGATCCACTCCGGCGAATGCGGCCACCATGCGGCGCCACGAGCTCTTGTCGGGAAGTCGTTCCGGCAGGGTTTTTACTGGCCAACCGCCGTTGCGGACGCCATCCGAATCGTCGACGCTGCGAAGGATGCCGATTCTTCGCCAAGAAGATGCACCTCCCGGCTCGCCCCTCCGGGCGATCCCACTCACTTGGCCATTTGCGGTCTGGGGCCTCGATATGGTGGGACCTTTCAAGAAGACGGCCGGGGGCTACACGCACCTCCTCGTCGCCATCGACAAGTTCTCAAAGTGGATCGAGGTCATGCCCATCGCGCGATGCCGAGCTGAGGAAACCGTCAAGTTCTTCACCGGCATCATCCACCGCTTCGGGGTCCCGAACTCCATCATCACCGACAACGGCACAAACTTCGTGGGAGAGGTCTTCATCGACTGGTGCAGCGATCACGGCATTCGCATCGACACGGCCTCAGTCGGCCACCCGAGGACCAACGGCCAGGTAGAAAGAGCTAACGGCATGATCCTGCAGGGCATGAAGTCTCGCATCTTCAAGAGGCTCGGAAAATACGCCCGCCGGTGGCTCTCCGAGCTCCCGTCGGTCGTGTGGAGTCTTCACACAACGCCAAGCTGGGCCACGGGACGGACGCCGTTCTTCCTCGTCTTCGGATCCGAGGCCGTGCTCCCCACCGACCTTGAGTATAGTTCGCCCCGCGTCCAAGCCTTCAACGAGCACAATAACCAAGCGCTGCTCGAAGACGCTGCCAATCAGCTCGACGAAGCTCGGGACATCGCCCTCATCCACTCCGCCAAGTACCTGCAGTCTATGAGGCGCTACCACGACCGCCACGTCAGAGGGCGAGCTTTCGGCGTCGGTGACTACGTCCTGCGGCGAGTCCAGAGCTCAAAAGACAAGCACAAGCTCTCGGCGCCCTGGGAAGGTCCCTTCACCATCGACCAAGTGCTGAGGCCGGGCACGTACAAGCTCAAGGACCACCAAGGCCGAGTCCTCACCAACACATGGAACATCGAACAGCTACGTCGCTTCTACCCTTAAATTGTATTCGAAATCTCATAGCCACGAGAGCTCAATAAAAGCGCGAACTTGATGCAAAATACGTGCAAGCATTTCGATTTCTTTCCTTAGCACGCTTGAGCAACGGCCGGCCTTCGCCCTGGCAAAGGCCCGCCCTTGCTCGGGGGCTACAAGGATCGGGGTGCGCACCCCACATTTTTAACACACCGTTTTTTCGCAAAACTAGCGAGTTTAGAGCTCAGCGATGAGCTCAAACCCACGAACTCGCCCTTTCTCCTCTCAACTCAAATGACGTCCCGAAATGACTAAGTTGTGAGCTCACTGCTAAAGAGCATGGCGCGACTGCCTGACGACCTCCCGCGCCCCTACGGCCAGCGAGGAATGGCCCGCCATCTAACTCTCGGATCATAAGCTCATAAAGAGTCAAAGTAGGAATGAAATGCGACAAAGAGAAGAAGCGCGACATCCATTAAGCACGAGCTCCCTTAAAGTTTTTACAGATTGCCTCGACTATGAGGACTTAACGAGTTCATTGACAAAAAGAGGTCAAGCCTCGAGCTCCTACTCCTGCGCAGGTGGGTCTTGGTCCATCGGCGTCGGGGCGGGGACGTCCTGCGCAACTTCCTCCTCCTCGGCGGGCTCTTTGGCCGCTCCGTCTCCACCGGCAGGGGGCTCGAACACCTCGAGCTCCTCGGCGGCAAGCTTGAAGAGCTCAGCAGATAGCTCCGCGGTGGCGACCTCAGCAGCAGTGGCCTTCCGATCGGTGTCGGCATCATCAACGCCCGGCGCCCACCCCGTCTTCACGATGTTGACCTCGAATTTAGGGTAGTGGGTGAAGACGACGCTGATCGCCTTGTGCACCACGCGGCCCGCGTCCTCCGTCACTTTGCGCGGGATCGCCGACACCCGCTTGGCTGGGTCCTCCACGTCTCCCACCCCGAGGACATCGCAGATGTCCTCGACCGCGGACACAAGGCCCTCGTGGGCGCGCTTCGAGCTTCGGCCTCCTCCACAGCCTTGGCAGCAAGCTCCTGGAGGCCCCGAGCTCTTTCCTCGCGTCAACGAGGTTGCCGGTGCGCTGCTTCAGGTCCGCCTCCTTCTCTTGCAGCTCAAGCTGCGTGTGCTTCAGCGAGGCTTCAGAGGCGGCGAGCTCCCGCTTCTTGTCCTCGGTCTCCCGCGCCACCATCAGGGAGTCCTGCTTCGCAGCTGCGAACGAAGACAACAAGTCAGGACACAAGCCACAACGCATGGGGACACAAGAAAGGGAACGAGCTGCCTGCTTACTCCACAGCTCGTCATAGAGTCCCTGCTCGTTGCACCACAGCTCGTGGTTTTTGGCCTCCAGCCGATCCTTTTCAGCCTCCGAAGCACGCAGCATACACCACACCTCGGAAGCTTCGTGGTCATATGCTAAAGCCCCCCGACGAGGACAATCAGCCAGCGAACGCCGAGTAAACAAGACAGAAAGATAGGATTGGAAGCACTCACTCTTGAGCTCGGCGTCGCGGTGGTGGAGCTGCTCGGCGAGCTCGTCCTTGTCCTTCCGCAGGGACTCCGCGCTCAGCTCGAGCGCCGAGCGCTCAAGCTCCTTGTCGTCGAGCCTCCGGCGAAGGGACTCGAGCTCCTCCTCCAACTTCTCGCGCCGTCGCTTATGGGCGAGCTCGAGCTCCTCCCGGCGCCGGACGCCCCCAAAGGCGATGTCCACCTTTTCCTGGGCCTCTCGAGAAGCCCGGCCTTCCACATCGCGAACGAACTCGACGATGTCCTCCGCCCGACGCTCGGGGAACGGTGCTGGAGTTGTGTCGCGCTGAGCTCCTCGCACATCTCCGCGCACAGCTCCGTCGGCCTCCCGACGGCCGCCGGCCCTCGGCGAGCCGCGCCCCGGTTGTACCCCGGATGGAGTCCCCGCATGCCCCTGAAGAGCACAAATACGTGAGCAACTCAGAAAGCGCGAAGAAAGACACTGGCGTCACGGGCGAATCGAACTCTGCGCAAGGCGAAACACGCACACCGGTCCTCGACGGCGGCGGCGGCCGGCGTCATCGGGCGTAGGTCGGGGAAGGACGACGTCCGCGCCCGACGGAGGGACGCTTCGCCGCCGCGACACCTCACCGACACCTCAGCCCGTTGACCTCGATCGTCCTCCGGCCGAGAAACGGCACCCTGCAGATGTCGACGACATTTAGGGCGGCGGCACCCTCCATGGCCTCATCCGCTAAGGCCTCGTCCTCGGCCCACACCGTCCTTGCCTCCACGTTGGCATCCTCGTCGTCAGAAATGTCGACGACCTCCTCAGCCTGGGGGCGGGCCATGGCTTCGCGCGGACTCCCCTCCGCGCGCTCTTCGGTGGCCGGAGTCTCCTCCGAAACCACCTCCTCCATCTCCGTCGCCGCCGAGGAGCTCGCGGCAGCCTGGGTACCAGACGCTCCTACCGCCCCCAGTGAGGCCGCCGGCTGAGTCTCTTCGAGTGAGCTCAACACGGTGATCGGGGGCCTGTCCCACGGGGGCGGTCGGCGCCGACGAGGAAACCAGGGGCGCTGGAGGTCCCGGAGGTCGATGGAGGCGGTCGACGACGGCCCTTGAAGGGGAACAGCGCCCGGCATCTTTGACCCCGAGCCCGTCTCGCCCCTCGCCATCCTCGACGCCGGGGTCGTGGTCGACTTCGTCGCGGCCGCCCCTTTCCCAGCCGACGAGCCTCATTGTCACCATCACCGAGCTCGCCCGCCGCGCTAGAGCTCACCGGCGTCGAGCTCATGGTCAACGGCGCCATCGAGCTCGTCATCTGTAAGCCCGAGCCCGCTCCAGCCGAGATCGACACATCCGTCTTCAGGCGCTTATCGGGTGCGCCGTCGCCGCCCTAAGCACGGTCGAAGTCAGCACCGTGATCGACCACTACGACCAACGATAACATGAAGGGCGGAGAGCTTACCGGACGGCCACCCTCTTGTCTCTTCTTCTCGCGCCGGCGGCCCGAGCCCCGGACGCCCCGATCGAAGCACCCGACCCTGCGTCGGGGGCTTAGCGCTGGGCGAGCCGAGGCTACGCAACGGCGCCGCCGCGCGCCCAAGGCCACCACCGGTTGTGGCGAGCTCGTGGCCCCGACGAGGTCCCGCCTCACCGTCGAGAGCGCCGTCGGCGTCGAGGGGCCCACCCCGCGTCTCGACACGGGCCCCGTCTTCTCGACGGCCTGCTCGCCGCCACCGCTGGACGACCCGCCTCCTCGTACCCGAGCGAGGGCTGGCGGACGCCCGGCGGGATCCCGCCCCTCGGCTCCGCGGGAAGAGGAGGTTGGGAACGAGACATCCCGCCGTGGCTCGTGAGGTCCTCGCCGCGCATGAGCTCTCCACGCAAAGGCAGGCCTCCGCCTCGCTCGGGCTCTCGCAAATGAGCTCCTCAGACGAAGATCCATCGCTCCGCTCCGCCTCGGTCTCCCGAACGCGAGCTCCCTCGTCTCTCGCGCGCGCCGGACCTCATCCGGGACCTCTTTCCGCCTCGCTCGAGCTCTCCCCGTGACGAGGCGCCGCAAAGACGACTGTAGAGAGCTCAACCACCTGCCTTCCCGAAGAAGTCTGCGGGTACGGGAGTCGGTCAACAACTCTCTGACAAGCCCAACCACTCCCTGACGGACGCTGTAGCCACGTAGCGCTACAGCTACAGGGAGAGGTCATTCGACTACCTCGCCATACCCCGACGGCTCCAACAGCTCCGCCACGCAGATCGTGCGGTACATACGGGTACGCCTTCCCATCAACGATATGGGCACCCCCATACCGAAAAGATGTCTTCCAACTGCGATTAGAGACGGGGGCGCGCCGACCACCACCTGCACCCGATTCCCGCGTGCACGGCGACGACCGATTTCGCATCCAAAGCACCCGGGAGCTCGAAGGAAGCTCGTCGTCCGCGCCGAGAGCTCACTAGAGAGCTCTTTTCTTGCATCCAAAACTTTGTACATGTATTTTCACTTTCTTTAAGTCCTCAACTCGATGAGAGCTCTCGAGCCTCGCCCCCTTGCGACTATAAAAGGGAGGCGGCCCTCCGGTTGAGGCAGGGTTCAAGATTTTGACACCCAAAGACCCGCACTCATACACTCGATATTGGCACTAGCCTCAATCATAGAGACTTGGGAGCCCTCTCCCTCTCTCGCCTTGCTTGTACTAGCCCCGGTATGAGCATCTGAGCTCGGATAGTGATCACACTGGACTAGGGAGCCCGATTTGCCCCGAACCAGTATAAATCTTGTGTCATTGTCTCTAGAGCTAGGCCATCGGAGCACGCATTAGCCAGACATTACTGTGATGGTGGTATTAGACCACGACAGGTTCCTACTTGGTTATTCCACCACAAGCAAAGCATATAGAGTGTGGAACAACTCAAGTGGTGTATTGAAAGAAGTCCATGATGTTGAATTTGATGAAACCAATGGGTCCCAAGATGAAGATGAGAACCTCAATGATGTTAGTGGAACTCAATTGGTAAATGCAATGAGAGGCATGGACATTGGTGATATTAGGCCAACTCAAGTTGATGATGACAAAGATGAAGTGCAAATCACTCAAGCTAGTGGTGCTCAAGTTCAAGATCAACAACAAGCTAGTACATCATCTCAAGCAACAACAAGTGATCAACCAAGCTGAAGAAATCAAGTTCCAATACTCCAAAGCTCAAGTGTTGCTAGAGATCACCCAATTGATCAAATTGTTGGTGACATTGCAAGTGGAGTGCAAACTAGAGGAAGACTAGCGGAATTTTGTGAACACTTTGCTTTTGTGTCACAAGAAGAGCCCGAAAAGGTTGATGATGCCTTGAAGGATGAAGAATGGGTCATTGCAATGCAAGAGGAGCTCAACAACTTTGATAGAAACAAGGTTTGGGAATTGGTAGAGAGACCAAAGGACTACAATGTCATTGGAACCAAATGGGTTTTCAAGAATAAGCAAGATGAAGATGGCATTGTTGTGAGAAACAAAGCAAGACTAGTTGCACAAGGTTACACTCAAGTTGAGGGTCTTGACTTTGGTGAAACATATGCTCCGGTTGCAAGATTAGAGGCAATTAGAATTCTATTGGCCTATGCATGTGCACACAACATCAAGCTCTATCAAATGGATGTCAAGAGTGCTTTTCTCAATGGCTTCATCAATGAGCTAGTGTATGTTGAGCAACCACCCGGTTTTGAAGATTACCATCATCCCAACCATGTGTACAAGTTGAACAAGGCATTGTATGGGTTGAAGCAAGCACCTAGAGCATGGTATGAGAGGTTGAGAGACTTCTTACTCAAGAAAGGCTTCAAGATGGGCAAAATTGACACTACTCTCTTCACCAAGAAGATTGGAAAGGATTTGTTCGTCATGCAAATATATATTGATGATATCATCTTTGGATCAACAAATCAAAAGTATTGTGAAGAGTTTGCCAAGATGATGGCAAAAGAATTTGAGATGTCTATGCTTGGAGAGCTCACATATTTTCTTGGTCTTCAAATCAAGCAAATGAAGAATGGCACCTTCATTAGTCAAGGGAAATACATTAGAGACATGGTCAAGGGGTTTGGATTGCAAGATGCCAAGGGAATCAATACACCAATGGGTACCAATGGATCATTGGACAATGATGAGAATGGCAATATGGTTGATCAAAGGTACTATAGGTCATTGATTAGAAGCTTACTCTATGTGACCGCTCATAGGCCCGATGTGATGTTTAGTGTTGGCAAGTGTGCAAGATTTCAATCCTCACCTAGAGAGAGTCATCTCACCGCATCAAAAAGGATATTGAGGTACTTGAAGCACACACAAAATGTTGGGCTATGGTATCCCAAGGGGTCAAACTTTGAGCTTATTGGATATTCTGACTCCGACTATGGGGGGATGCAAGGTTGATAGAAGAAGCACAAGTGGCACTTGTCAATTCCTTGGAAGATCTCTAGTATCTTGGTCCTCAAAGAAGCAAACCGGTGTGACACTTTCAACCGCCGAGGCCGAATACATTAGTGCCGGTAGTTGTTGTGCACAATTGCTATGGATGAGATCAACATTGAAGGATTATGGGTTTGATTTCCATAATGTGCCTTTGTATTGTGACAATGAAAGTGCTTGCAAGATGACTCAGAACCCGGTTCAACATACAAGAACCAAGCACATTGACATAAGGCACCACTTCATTAGAGATCATCAACAAAAAGGGTGACATTGCTATCCAACCTATTGGCACCGAAGATCAACTAGCCGACATCTTTACAAAGCCACTAGATGAGAAGAGGTTTTGCAAGCTAAGAAATGAGTTGAATATCCTTGACTTCTCCAACATGAGTTGAATGCACCCCACTATCATGACATGCCCCACCTTCAAGCAAAGCAAAGGTAAAATTGTTTGGCATGGCATTCATGATATCTAAGGACATGTTAGTACATATAGACATATAACTTGTGCCTTAGGAAGCATTCATGAAAAATAAAAAGGATTTCAATGTATGTATGCCATCTCTATTGCTATTTATGCTTGTTTGATCTAGTGATGACATATGACATGTTTATGGGCTTGCAATCTCAAGTGTTGAATTTGGCTATCTTTTCACACATATGCTTCAACATAGGCAAGATAACCCTTGTCATGAGGTGTGAAGAAGCTTGTCTTTGGTTCAAACCGAAATATATGTTTGACAAGTGATCCAAATTTGACCAAATTTGAGCACTATTCTCTCTTCCATAACATAACATGGTCATACCTTTTGTGGAAATTGTCGACAAAGGGGGAGAGATTAGTGCATGAAAGGTTTTTGGAAAATTAAAAATTTCACATGTTTTTGAAAACCTCTCATGTGGTTCATGAGTTTACAAGTGGTTCACACAAGTAGGGGGAGCAAGCTCATAGACAATTTGTTGCATTTGATTGTGCACTAACATATGACTTGCTCATTGCACATGTATTTAAATTCCATATATACATGCTTGTGTGGTGTATGCTAGTTTGTACAAGTGGTTTACAAATGATTGATAACTAGCATGCATAGGAGGTAGCTAGATTTTCTAAATTCCGCTCTTAATTCAAGTACCTTGCTTATAATGTGATCTCACGTGGTACTTTGAGTTTTGATGAAAATCTAGTTACCTTGATGCTTGTATGGTGAAAATGGCGCAACTCCGATTGGTATCACGCTTCAAAGGTCCATTTCTTTCACCTTAAGCATCATTTTGGTAACATAGCTCACCCTCAATTTCAATATTCATACATGTATGCAATGCTTCGTTCCAAACTCGTGGCATACATGTAGGGGGAGCTTATGCTACCAAAACCGAACTATGATGATTGTCCAATCCTATGATTGTAAGCAAAATGCTTGGACAACCGTTGTATGTTCAAAAACATTAATCATAAAACCTTTATGCGGGTTGTCACCAATTACCAAAAAGGGGGAGATTGAAGATCGCTAGTTTGGTTTTGGCTAATTAGTGACACCTAAGGACTAATCTTTCAATGCTAAGTGTTTGACATGATTGGAGATTGGTCGTGCCGGAGTTGGTGCATGGTGATCATGGAGAGTGGATCGAGGTGATCCAAAAAGTTTGATCAAGCATGCAACTCGGTGGAGTTTGGAGATCAAAGGTCCCAAGGCAAAGGTATAACCATAGGGCTTTTGATTTCACACCCAAGACACCATAGAGGGTGTGGGTGATTATAGGATCGATAAGCCGTACTATAAAGAGGGGAAAACTTTCGTACATATCGATCCTCATGTGCCTTTAGGTTCAAGTCTCATATGCATGCATTCTAACCTAAAGTGCTAACTCCGTCCTTGTCGGAAATGGTTTTGAAAATGCTAACACATGGTGTTGAGGTGTTCTTCGGCGTGTCGGCAACAAGAAACAAGTGACGGAAGTCGGCTTGGAGCAAAGGCGAAGGAACGGCGACAAAACAACGAGTTTTTCGCGAGCTCGGCGTGACCGAACGCACCGACCGGAAGCTGGTCGGAAGTGACCGGACGGTCCGTCAAGGCCGGTCGGAGCATGTTCGGGCGGGCGTGACGCGAGCATGTTTACGGGGTCCGGGCGACCGACGGGTGACGGACGCACCGAACCGAAGCATCCGGTGCCGACCGGACGGTTGTGACCGGCTCACCGATCCTGGCCAAGGCGCCCGGCAACCGCGGCGGAGTGTGGTTTTCACCCTTTCCACCACATTTCGATTTTGGCCTTATATACCCATTTGGCTGCCCCTTGGACTCACTTGGTCGAGTCCGGTCAAAGGCCCGGCCGGGGCGCGAAAAGTGTGGTTTTCACCCTTTCCACCACATTTCGTGGTGTGGCCTATATATACCCATTTGGCTGCCCCTTGCTCTCTCTCTTGGTCATTTGAATCATTCCTAACATCTTTGAGCAAGCAAGCAAGCCTCCCTCCTCTCTCATTCTTGATTTGAGCTTCATTCTTGAGAGAAGAGTTGATCCAAGTGCATTGCATCGAGCTCTTGCATCTAGAGGCACTTGGGGATCGTTGTGAGACGGTGGATTTCCTGTTTCTCTTGGAGGCACTACTCCTAGCCGGCTTGGTGAAGTGGTGGAGTTGTTGGCAAGAAGAGGTGATTGTTTCTTGGCCACCTCCGGTTGATTTGTGAGAGGATTACGCACTCCTCGTCGAGAAGATAAAGTGCAAGGAATACATTGCTCCTGCTTTGGGTACCACACTTGTTGAGTGGTGTGTTGAGGCTAGCAAGGGCACCGCCTAGCTCAAACACCATCCTTGTGTTGGTCGGCACAACCGGAGACTAGCTTGTCGGTGTACAAGTGAACTCTCGGTGAACAAATCGACTTGTTCATTGTCTCGACGTGTGGATCATCACCTTCGTGTGATTGATTGTTCATCTTGTTCCCGGTGATTGGTTGACATCCTCTACGAGTTGGTATATTGCTCTTACTCTTGCATTTACCTTCCTAGTTTACCTTGAGTAGAGAGCTAGCACTTGTTTTGTGTAGTTGTTCTTGCTAGCATAAGGACCATATTAGGATTGCTCACTAGTTAGTGTAGTGACATAGCTCTTGTGTGACATAGAGATTATAGAATATATTTAGAATTGTCACTAGAGGCTTGCAAGACAATAGAGCTAGTGCAAACCGCTTTACCCCGTGTTTTATACTAATCGATTTGTTTAGTTGAGCTTGCAGAAAATTTTTATAGGCTATTTACCCCCCCCTCTAGCTATCTAGGACCTTACACCGGTGAAGATCAATTAGAAATCACAGATCTTTGTTTTGGGGTACCATCCTTGGGAGAGCCCAGCCATAGTTGTGGATCTAGATAGAGGAAGGGAGCAGAGGGCGCCATGGTTGCCGTCGACTGCGGAAGGGAAAAGAAATAGAGAGAGAAGGAAGGGAAAAGGAAGGGTGCATGTGAGTCCGGAAGAGATGCGTGTGCCTGTTCTATTCTTGGGCTGCTAGCTAAAACTAGTACTACACTTTGATGGGCTTTAATTTAGTACACACAAGTGCAACTCATGTGAGAATAAGGAAGAGCTAACAATACTAAATTGATTTAACATTTAACCTGTAATGTAACCTTCCAAATTATAGGGCCCACATGTACTAATTATCGGTACAACGACCTTTAATAGCCTCATATGTGCACCCATAACCTAAAAAGTACTATTAACTATTCCAACCAGGATCCGTTACAAGGTCATTGCAAAGATACAACAGCTTTTCATACATAATCGAGAGTAAAACAGCGGAAGACTTATATTACAATAATTTTACAACCTTTTATCTAAAACAAGTTTTACAATATATAAGTAGGAGTGGCGGAAAGTTTATTACATATCTTACACTAACAGACCCTGCCCACGGGTCTCACTTCTCACTCATCGTCACTATCCTCTTGATGGATCGTCATACAACAAGGCCCAGTGCAGACATGACTACCTGGTCCTGCAACATGGGTTAATAAACCCTGAGTACGGGAGTACTCAACAAGACTTACCCGACTAAAGAAAATAGGAGAAGACTCAGGAATGTTGGTCTATTAGGATTCAAGGTAAGGCTTTTAGCAAGAGTCAAGGATTCTTTTTGCAGAAAAGCTTACTAGTAATGAATCCTTACTGTCAATATTTTAATCCCAATTTAGTTTCTCACCTACCCTAGGTGATCTTATACTAGAGCACACACTTCGTAGATATTCCATCACTTATTCCAGCTCTTCATAGTTTCATAATTAATCTACGATGTAAGGGGGAAACCGAGTCTCCATATCCGAGAAGCACGGCGATTTCGAAATCGATTAACCCAGCTGGGGAGTTCTTTCCACACGACATATGTAGCACCTAAGCTTGCATATATCAACCCTTTCTTGGATACTCAAAACGGAACCGCGTCCTACGCCACCCGAGAGCACAGTACACCTCATACCCGGGGAATCTAACCCACAGGCATCCAGGACTTTAACCCACGAGAGTACACGCTACTCCCCGCCATCTCTCCACCCCAAAGGTCGTGGTTGTACGTTTCCCGATTTGACACCCCGAGATCGGGCTTACCGGAGTATGTGGTCGCACTAGTTTCGACCGTCCCGGGCGACGCCCGACGAGACGTGCCATTGGTCAAAAGACCTCGGTAGCAGATTATGTTCCATAGTCTCGGTCCCACATTGCCTACAACGAATCGGTCCTTAATCGACAAGCCGGAAATACTTCACTGAGACTCCATTCTCAGTGCAAATTACCCGACCGGTCTCAAGTTAAACACCATATTCCAATATGGTTTCATAACATAGCATCCTTTCTCAACAACTGCCCATTCGGGCTATGATTGAATACTTAGCACATTTTGACTCAAAAAGTCTAACTAATTAAGCATGGCTATGATTGAATACTTAGCACATTTTGACTCAAAAAGAAGACGACGTCGCCGGCGATGGCCTATTTATAGGGGATGGAGGTTGGGCGTGTGGACAATGACGTCGCGAAGCCCCCTACGGTCGGTTTTGCGAAAGGATCGGTGGTGGACGGCGCGCGACGGTCAACGGCGGCGGTGGCGTAAGAGGATTGGGTCGAACCGAAAGGAGAAACCCTAACTTTGAATTTGTCAAATTACTCTCAAAATTTGAACTAAACTCGAAAATCTCCAAAAACAAAGTTTGCTCAAAATTTCAAGATCTACAAATTTCATAATTGGAACATTTTCAAATTCGCCTCGAAATTGGACTTTTTGAAATGGGGTCAAAAAGTAAGAAATTTGAATTCAAAATTACTTTTAAAATTATGTAGAAACTTGAAAAACTTTGTACATATCTTTTGTTCATCTCAACAAGATCTACAAACCAGCTTTTGGAAGTTTTATCAAATTTTGCTTAGATTTTGAAATAAAGAAAAGGGGGTAAATAAGGTTTTGTCGAAATTCAAAATTTCTTTAAATTTTTGAACTAAACTTTGAAAACTCAAAATACCCAAAATGTTCAACTTTAAAAACTCTACCATTTCACTTTTGTGACCACCCTCAAATTCCCGATAAAATTTGAATAAAAGGAAAGGGGACAAACTAGGGTTTCAAATCGGGGTTTCCGACAAGAGGGGTAACTTCCTAATCCGATTCTTTCCGCGTCTTTTCGGCCGATGACGAAACCAAATATAAAATAAACTCATTTTAGTTCAATGCAAGACATGGTGGGTTAAACATGCATGCTTTGCAATGATCATGATGACATGTCATGTTTTAGTAATAGTAACACCCGGGGGTGTTACATTAACTAAGCAATGACTTTTCAATATTCTTTTTATAAATCACAACAAAATTGAAACAAGTAATAGGAAGCTAATTTTTGCCTGTAGGATAAACAAATGGCTACGTATATATTATGTATGTATACTTGTGTGTTATTTTTTTCTAAATACTAGTATATTTATATTAATCATAGGAAGCGAGCACGGTCGGACGCAGGCCTTCTAGTGAACCAAATTGAGCTCGAAGTTGGACCTTAACAACTCGTGCAAGAATCCTTGACCATTCTCTCCTTGAGTTTTATAAAAGTTTGTGAAAATAAAAGTAACTTGCATCAAATATATTTTCTAGAATTGATTGTGGATGGATGACAAGTGACTTTGATGACGGGATTAGGCGATGGAGCGGCTAATACCCTACATATGGTTGGTTGGAAAAAGTTAGTAGGATTGTTAACCAACTCTCACTTGTGTTATTGGGCGTATATATTCGTGTCAACCATGAACTCGTTTGGGCCGGGCTGATTCTATTACCCATGGAGTTATTGTATAATCCCTATGGTATGCAAGGAGAGGGTTGGGGAAAGTCCCCAATGAGTCAGTCGATGGAGCACGACCAGGGCGCATATATTTAGCGCACGTGAGTAGATGTGGATTTACAATTATACAAAATGGGGAAAAAGTCTCGGTATCTTGGTCATGAGTCGCACCAAGGGCGGTATGATGGAAAATTGGCCAAGATAATTATGGCTAAAGTGATACAAACCTGCAAGGCAGGGTAAAATCATGAATTCATGTCATGTCTCTTGGATTGGAGGCTACGGAGCCTATGGGTAGCTCTTTCTCAAGATGCAAGTGGTAGTAGTGTTTTTCTAAATTAAATATGACTTTTTATACAAATTCTCTTTTCATACAAAATGATATGTGATTGATCATTGAGAGTACAGATTGCATTGCCTTGATATACACATATATATGCTTGCTGAGTACGTTGTACTCACTCTTGTTAACTCTCCCCCTTCAGAGGATCCTCAGGATTGTGCACAAGAGTTCCTAGATGATGGTTATGCCTATGCAGATTGGGATGACTACGAGGAAGCTAGTCGAGCTGCTGCCACCTCCTATGGTGGATGGGATGAATAAATAACCACCTAGTCTACTTATGGATATCGGTGGCGAAATGTATAAGTCGCTCACTTAGTAGTCTAGCTTGGACTTCTATATGTCGGGCTTGTAATAATGCGCAAACTTGTGACGCTTATTTAAAGACCTAAGATCATAGGTTGGCTTTGTAATAATTATCGGTACCTTCTAGCTATTCTCTGTTGCCAACTTTGTTAATGGTTTATTATTCGACAAATCTTATATCTGTGGAGTAATAAATCATGGCCGTGGTTATTATTCAAGGTGGTAATTACCCGGGTCGTCACAACGGACGGCCACCGGTCGGAGGGAGAAAGGAGTAAAATAACAGAAGGGGATGAGTGTGCGCGTGCAAAAGCTAGCGAGCTTGTCGCATCTTGTCGTAGTTTTTCCCCTCCTGGCAGACCTGTGCAACTAGGAGCAAGAATCCTGTCGCTAGGCAAGCTCGGGGGTGCCTAGACGAGCTCCTCGAATCATTTCTATAACGGGGGCAGGCCGGCGTTCCCTGATGACACCGTAATGGAGTGCTTGGGCAGAGTCGAGTCCCGTCCGGGGTCAAGTGCTGGCGTGTGCCGCTGACCCCGTCGGGATTCTCTGCGGACGAGACAGAGTCAGGTGGCTCTGACTTGGTGCAGCAGGCGCATGCGGGCGTTTGGCCAGGTGCACGCTATTGGTATTTGATAAGCCTACAGAAATATTTATAATAATCCGCAAGCGAACGGATACCGGTGAGCACTTCACCTGGGAGAGGGTTTTAATATCGAATCCACAAGGAGGATGGTGTGAGGATAACTGTCGTGGTCTAATACCACCGTCATAGTAATGTCTAGCTAATGCGTGCTCCGATGGCCTAGCTCTAGAGACAATGACACAAGATTTATACTAGTTCGGGGCAAATCGGGCTCCCTAGTCCAGTGTGATCACTATCCGAGTTCAGATGCTCATACCGGGGCTAGTACAAGCAAGGCGAGAGAGGGAGAGGGCTCCCAAGTCTCTATGATTGAGGCTAGTGCCAATATCGAGTGTGTGAGTGCGGGTCTTTGGGTGTTGAAATCTTGAACCCTTGCCTCAACCGAGGGGGCTGCCTCCCCCCTTTTATAGTCGCAAGGGGTGAGGTTCGAGAGCTCTCATCGAGTCGAGGACTTAAAGAAAATGACAATACATGTACGAGTTTTGGATGCAAGAAAAGAGCTCTCTGGTGAGCTCTCGGCGCGGACGAGCTTCCTTCGAGCTCCCGGGTGCTTTGGATGCCGAAATTGGTCGTCACCGTATGCGAGAATCGGGTTTGGGCGGTGGTCGCCGCCGCCTCGCCTCTCTATCGCAGCTTGGAAGACGTCTTTTTTCGGTATGGGCGTGCCCATACCGTTGATGGGAAGTCGCACCCGTATGTACCGCACGACACCGTGGGGCGGAGCTGTTGGAGCCGACGGGGTATGGCGAGGTGGTCGAATGACCTCTCCCCTCGTAGCCGTAGTGCTACGTGGCTGCGGCGTCCGTCGTGGAGTGGTTGGGCTTGTCGAGAGTTGTTGACCGACTCCCGCACTGCACTTCTTCGAGAAGGCGGATGGTTGAGCTCTCCACGGCCGTCTTTGCGGCGCTCGTCATGGGGAGCTCGAGCGAGGCGGAAAGAGGTCCCGGATGAGGTCCGGCGCGCCGGAGATGAGGGAGCTCGTCGCCGGGAGACCTCGAGGCGGAGCGGAGCGATGGATCTTCGCCCGAGGAGCTCATTTGCGAGCCCGAGCGGGCGGAGGCCCCGCCTTTGCGTGGAGAGCTCATGCGCGGCGAGGACCTCACGAGCCACGGCGGGATGTCTCGCTTCGTGGTTGCGCCCGAGACAAGAGCTCGTTCATGGGTATCCCAAATATCGATCCCCCACAGTAGCCCCCGAGCGTTTGGGAGAGATGAGGTCTCTCCCAGATGCTATCCACGCGATGGCTTTCGCCGTGGAGGCGGCCCTTGTCGTGGGATTGATGCTTGGTCGCGGTGCGCTCGCGGCGCACCCGTGGGTGTAAAGCGCCCGAGGCTCCGTGAGAACAATGGGTTCTCGCGAGGCTTTTTAGAGTCTTCCCTGGGCTCGCCGACCCATTCCTCTTGCGATTGCTCGCAGGGGTGGTGAGCTCGAGCTCAATCTTGCCTCGTTTGCCGAGATCGAGTGCTCAGGGAGCTGCAATCGGATAGTCCGTGAGGCTCAAGCTCGTCGGCTCGTTCGTTTGATCAGCTGGTGGATCAACCTCAAGTTCCGAGGATTCAACTTCCGTGATTCTCGAGCCCCCGAGCGATGTCCGGGGGCGAGACGCTTCCTCGTCGACGAGGATAGCTCGGAGTCGATCGTAGGCCTCAGCGACCTGGACACGCACAAGCGAAAGCCCCCGAGCCCTTTCGGGAGCTCGAGGCGTGGGCCATCGGCGCCGCTTCCCGTGGCGCTCCTCGCCGTGATGTCCCCCCGCGGCCTTCGAGCTCTCGAGGCGAGCCGGCCTTCAACCTCGAGGCGGTGAGCTCGCGTCGCGAGCTCGCTTTTCTGGAGCTCGGTAAATCGACCGTTCGCCGAGCTCTTGGGTTTTTACCCGTTGTGTAAAAATAACCATTGAGATCTTCTGGTTGGGATTTTTACCGTTGGTGGGGGGTTGCCCCATTAATGCCGCCGCGTTTCGGCTTCCACCAGGTGTCGCGACGTGGCGTCGATCTCGTCGGGCGCGATTGCGGCGGACGTGGTGCGTGGTGGGTCCCCCCCGGCGGTTTCCTCGTCGCCTCCGCCGCATTCGAGGCTCTATAAATAGGAGGAGATTGGGGAGCGGATTTACCTTCCCATCTCTTGCCTTCCTCCACGCACAAAAAGAGAGAGAGAGTGTTCAATCGCCGCCGCCCTTTCGTAGATCCGATCCTCCACCTCCCCTGCTTCGCCACCGACTCATTCCGGTGATTGAGAGATGGGCTCGTGGTCGCGTCGATGGCGGCGGTGGGGAAGATCGGCGATGCAGCACCGTCGGTGGTCGCCGTACCGCGGGCGGCGGCGGAGGAGTGGATCATCCCACCGGCGTTGGCACCCGCCGGACCCGCCGGCGGGTGCGTCGTCTCCTTCATCGCCCTTCCACGAGCGTGGGCTCGGTATGCCCGCGAGCGACTTCTTCCGGCGGCTCATCGCATACTGGGGCATCGAGCTCCAAAGACCTCCACGCCGAACGGTGCTGCTCCTCTCCGTCTTCACGATGCTGCGAGGGGTGGTTGGGGATCCCTCCCTGGTGGGAGCTCTTCAAGCACTACGTCTTCGCCAAGATCGGCCGCGGCCGGGGCGGGGGCGGCCCGGCCCCGTGCGTGTGTGTGCCGATGCAGCGGCTGGTGTGGGAAGGTCCCGAGTCCTTCCCGGAGGATGACTTCCCATCGGCCAACCCCGGATGGAGGGAGGAGTGGTTCTACCTCAAGAACGACCTCTCCTACCCTCTGCCGCGTACACCGGCCGCACTTTCTCGAAGGGAAGCCAGGTGGGGCGAGGGTCCGCACGACAACACGGTGGAGGGGCGTGGAGGCGGCCGTGGGCAAGATCAAGGCTCTCCGGACGCCGGGCCGACGTGAACCATATCATCGAGGCCCGGCTCGCAAGGCGGTGGTGCCCCCCGGCGTCGAGAAGCCCGAATATGGGAGATGGAGAAGGAGAAGGCCCCATTCGTGGGGACGGCGAACGCCCCCGGTCTCACCGTCGACCGTGGAGTTTTGGATGAAGCAGTGACGAGGACGGGAGCGAGGGCGCCAGAGCTCCCCTGGATCCTCCCCGATCCGCAGACCTCCGTCTTTGGTAAGCTCGCCTCTTGTCTTAGCTCGTTCTTTTTGCTATTTTGAACTCTCTTACGAGCTCGAGCTCCCTATAGGTTGGCGTGGTGCGCCCCTTTGGTTCCCAACCTCCTCCTCTTCCCGCGGAGGCCCCGAGGCGGGATCCCCGGCGTTCGCAGAGCCCTCGTTCGGTCACAGAGGAGGCGGGGTCGCCCAATGCGGCGGCGCGGCGTGCCGCCGAGGAGACGGGGCCCGGCGTCGAGCCGCGGGGTGGGCCCTCGGCGTCGATGGCGCTCGACGGGCGAGGCCGGGACCTCGTCGGGAGCCCGCGGGCCGCCACCACCGGGTGGTGGCCTTGGGCGCGCGGGCGCGCCAGTGCAGCCTCGGCCTCGGCGCCTAAGCCCCCGGCGCAGTCGGGTGCCCCGATCGGGCGCATCCCGGCCCGGCCGGGCGAGGCGCGAAGAAGAAGAGACGAAGAGGGTGGCCGTCGTAAGCTCTCCGCCCTTCCGTGTTATCCTTGGTCAGAAGTGATCGATCCGGTCTGACGACCGTCGTGCTTAGGGCGGCGGCGTGCCCTGAAGCGCCGAGGACGGATGTGCCAAGCTCGGGCGGAGAGGGCTCGGGCTTGGAGATGACGAGCTCGATGGCGCCGTTGACCATGAGCTCGGCGCCGGTGAGCTCTAGCGCGGCACGGGCGAAGCCGGTGATGGTGACAATGAGCTCGTCGGCGGGAAAGGGGCGGTCGCGACGAGTCCGACCACGACCCCCCGTCAAGGATGGCGGGCGAGACAACGGGCTCGGGGTCGAAGATGTCGGGCGCTGTTCCCCTTCAAGGGACGGTGTCGACCGGCGCCTCGGACCTCCCTCCGGGACCTCCCGCGTCCCGTTTTCTTCGTCGGCCGCCGATCCCCCCGTGGGCCAGGCCCCGAATACCGTGTTGAGCTCACTCGAAGAGACTCGGCCCGGCGGCCTCACCTAGGGCGGTAGGAGCGTCCGGTACCCGGTCGCCGCGAGCTCCCACGGCGGCCCGGCGAGATGGAGGAGGTGGTTTCGGAGGAGACTCCGGCCACCGAAGAGCGCGCGGAGGGGAGTCCGCGCGAGGCTGTGGCCCGCCCCGGGCTGAGGAGGTCGTCGACATTTCTGACGACGAGGATGCCAACGTGGAGGCAAGGACGGTGCGGGCCGAGGAGGAGGCCTTAGCGGATGAGGCCATGGAGGGTGCCGCCGCCTAAATGTCATCGACGTCTGCCAGGTGCCGTTTTTTCGCCGGAGGACGATCGAGGTCAACGGGCTGAGGTGTCGGTGAGTGTCGTGTGGCGGCGTCCCTCCGTCGGGCGCGGACGTCGTCCTTCCCGACTTACGCCCGATGACGCCGCGGCCGCCTTCGCCAACAGGGACCCGGTGTGCGTGCTTCGCCTTGCGCGAGTTCCGGATTCGCCGTGACGCCAGAGTGTCTTTCGCGCTTTCCCGAGTTGCTCACGTATTTGTGCTCTTCGGGCGTGCGGGACTCCATCCGGGTACAACCGGTGGCGCGGCGGCTCTCGGCCGAGGGCCGGCGGCCGTCGGGAGGCCGACGGAGCCGTGCGCGCTGAGATGTGTGAGGAGCTCGCGCGACACAACTCCAGCACCGGTTCCTCGGCGTCGGGGCGGAGGACGTCGTCGAGTTCGTTCGCGATGTGGAAGGCCGGGCTTCTCGAGGCCCGGGAAAAGGTGGACATCGCAGCTGCTGCGAGGGGCGTCCGGCGCCAGGAGGGAGCTCGAGCTCGCCCATGCGGCGGCGACGCGAGAAGATGGAGGAGGAGCTCGAGTCCCTTTGCCGGAGGCTCGACGACAAGGGGAGCTTGAGCGCTCGGCGCCGAGCCGAGTGCGGAGTCCCCGCGGAAGGACAAGGACGAAGCTCGCCGAGCAGCCCCGCCACCGCGACGCCGAGCTCAAGAGTGAGTGCTTCCGATCCTATCTTTACGTCTTGTTTACTCAGCGTTCGGGGCTGATTGTCCTCGTCGGGCGGGCTTTAGCATATGACCACGAAGCTTCCAAGCCGTGGTGTATCTTTGCGTGCTTCGAGGTCGAGAAGGATCGGCCGGAGGCCGAAACCACGAGCCGTGGTGCAACGGCGCAGGACTCTATGACGAAATGTGGAGTAAGCGGTGCAGCTCGTTCCCTCTTGCGTCCCCATGTGTTGTGGCTTGTGTCTTGACTTGTTGTCTTTGTTCACAACCAAGCGGCAGACTCCGACAACGGCGGCGCGGGAGACCGAGGACAAGAAGCGGGAGCTCGCCGCCTCTGGCCTCGGCCCGAAGCACACGCAGCTCGAGCTGCAAGAGAAGGAGGCGGACCTGAAGGCAGCGACCAGCCTGTCGTTGACGCGAGGAAAGAGCTCGGGGGCCTCCAGGAGCGTCTTGCCAAGGCCGTGGAGGAGGCTGAAAGCTCAGCGCCCCACGAGGGCCTTGTGTGTCCTTGGGTCGAGGACGCCCGCGATGTCCTCGGGGTGGAAGACGGGAGGACCCGGCCAAGCGGGTGTCGGCGATCCCGCGCGCAAAGTGACGGAGGATGCGGGCGCGTGGTGCACAAGGCGGTCAGCGTCGTCTTCACCCACTACCCCAAATTCGAGGTCAACATCGTGAAGACGGGGTGGGCGCCGGGCGTTGATGATGCCGACACCGATCGGAAGGCCGCCGCTGGCCGAGGTCGCCACCGCTGGCCGCTGTCTCACGGAGCTCTTCAAGCTTGCCGCCGAGGAGCTCGAGGTGTTCGAGCCCCGCCGGTGGAGACGGAGCGGCCGAAGAGCCCGCCCGAGGAGGAGGAAGTTACGCAGACGCCCCGCCCGACGCCCATGGACCAAAACCCACCACGCAGAGTAGGAGCTCGAGGCTTGACCTCTTTTGTCAATGAACTCGTTAAGTCCTCATAGCCGAGGCAATCAGAAAACTTTAAGGGAGCTCGTGCTTAATGGATGTCGCTTCTTCTCTTTGTCGCATTTCGTTCCTAATTTGACTCTTTGTGAGCTTGTGATTCGAGAGTTAGATGGCGGGCCATTCCTCGCTGGCCGCTAGGGGCGCGGGAGGTCGCTAGGCAGTCGCCATGCTCTTTAGCAAAGTGAGCTCACAACTTAGTCATTTCGGGGCGCCATTTGAGTTGAGAGGAGAAAGGGCGAAGTTCGTGGGTTTGAGCTCATCGCCGAGCTCAAAACTCGCTACTTTTGCCAAAAAAACGGTGTGTTAAAAAACATGGGTGCGCACTCCCGATCCTTGTAGCCCCCGAGCAAGGGCGGGCCTTTGTTAGGGCGAAGGCCGGCCGTTGCTCAAGCGTGCTAAGGAAAGAAATCGAAATGCTTGCACGTATTTTGCATCAAGTTCGCGCTTTTATTGAGCTCTCGCGGCTACAAGATTTCGAAATACAATTTAAGGGTAGAAGCGACGTAGTCGTTCGATGTTCCATGCGTTGGTGAGGACTCGGCCTTGGTGGTCCTTGAGCTTGTACGTGCGTGCGCCCTCAAAGACTTGGTCGATGGTGAAGGGACCTTCCCTGGGCGCCGAGAGCTTGTGCTTGTCTTTTGAGCTCTGGACTCGCCGCAGGACGTGGTTACCGACGCCGAAAGCTCGCCCTCTGACGTGGCGGTCGTGGTAGTGCCTCATAGACCGCAGTACTTGGCGGAATGGATGAGGGCGATGTCCCGAGCCGCCGAGCTGATCGGCAGCGTCTTTCGAGCAGCGCTTGGTTATTGTGCTCGTTGAAGGCTTGGACGCTGGGCGAATCGTACTCAAGGTCACCGGGGAGCACGGCCCGGATCCGAAGACGAGGAAAAATGGCGTCCGTCCCGTGGCCCTGCTTGGCGTTGTGCGAAGACTCCACACGACCGACGGGAGCTCGGCGAGCCACCGGCGGGCGTATTTTCCGAGCCTCTTGAAGATGCGAGACTTCATGCCCCCGCAGATCATGCCGTTAGCTCTTTCTACCCGGCCGTTGGTCCTCGGGTGGCCGACCGAGGCCGTGTCGATGCGGATGCCGCGATCGCTGCACCGGGCCGATGAAGACCTCTCCCACAAAGTTTGTGCCGTTGTCGGTGATGATGGAGTTCGGGACCCCGGCGATGGATGATGCCGGGTGAAGAACTTGACGGTTTCTCGCCGCGGCATCGCGCGATGGGCATGACCTCGATCCACTTTGAGAACTTGTCGATGGCGACAAGAAGGTGCGTGTAGCCCCGCCGTCTTCTGGAAAGGTCCCACCATATCGGTGCCCCGGCACCGCAAATGGCCAAGTGAGTGGGATCGTCCGGAGGGACTGAGCCGGGAGGTGTGTCTGCTTGGCGAAGAACTCGCATCCTTTGCAGGGTCGGACGATTCGGATGGCGTCCGCAATGGCGGTTGGCCAGTAAAAACCCTGCTGGAACGCCTTCCCGACAAGAGCTCGTGGCGCCGCATGGTGGCCGCATTCGCCGGAGTGGATCTCTTCGACGAGCTTCCCCCTGCTCATAAGTGATGCGTATTGGAGGACGCCGGAGGCTCGCCCCGGTAGAGCTCTTGCCCGACGAGGACGAACGACTTGGCCCTTCGCGCCAGGTGCCTTGATTCCTCTTGCCCCGGGGAGCTTGCCTTCCTTGAACCACCGGGAGCGATGGGATCCGCCCGGTCAGGCTTGAGCCGTCGCGGTCGAGCTCGATCCAGCCCCCGAGCCGGCCCCGAGCCGCTTGGGTGTGAGCTCGTGGCTAGGCAAGCCTTCGCGTTGAGGGAGCTCGGGCTTGGGGCGTCTACCTCCATAGGGTCCGAGCTCGGGCGTCGGCGGTCCGAGTTCGCGTCTGTCGTCGTAGGGTCATCTTTGAGTCGTATCGATGGCTTGCGCCGTTCGTGCATGAAGACGCCCGGGCGGGGCGGGCAGCGATCCGACGCGAGCTTGGCGAAACGTCCGCGTCGTTGTTGAGGTGGCGGTGAATGTGGTTGACCTCGAGCCCGTGGAAGTGCTCCTCGAGCTCTCGGAAATTACGTGGTAGGCGATCATCTTCGGGTTGATGCGGTCGACTTCCTTCATGACTTGGTTCCCGACGAGCTCGAGTCGCCCGACCTCGAGGTGCCGAACGCCCGGCTCGCGCGCGATCGCCGCCGTTCACCGGGCCTCGTGACTCGGCCACGTTGTTGGGCGCGGAAAGTGTAGGCGGATGGAGTACTTCATGCGCACCTTGTTTGGAGAGATAAAGACGAAGTCCGACGGGGCGCCGTATTTTTACGGAGCCGTCGGGTACGGCGTCCCAGCACTCGATGTCGCCGGGCCGGGCGGCCGCCGACCTCACCACTCCGCGATGAAGTCCGCTAGAGCCTGGGATTTTATGGCGCCTCTGGGCGTGGGTGATGTCGGGTCCCATGAGCTCAATAGCCCACTTGGCCATGCGGCCAGAACCTCGGGGCTACTTGATGACCTCGCCAAGGGGGAACTTGGAAACGACTCGACCGGATCGAGTCGGTAATGCCCGAGCTTGCGCCGGTGATCGCAAGCGGCCGCATACCCGAGCTTTTCGAGCTGTGTGTAACGGGTCTTGGCTGTAATGTAACCTCCTAATTATCGGGCCCACCTCGCACTGCCTTTGTCCCAAAGACCTCTCGACAGCCAGCAGATGCACCCAATAACTTAAGAAGCCCGGTCGGGGTGTCATCGAAAACCCGATTACACCACTCTCATACCGGGATCAACAAAGGAGTAGCTACAACATTACACATTTGTTATAAAAAAAAAACATCGTCAGTGCGGAAGAATAATAATTTTACAAAATGTGAGTAAGTTACATTTAAGTGAACTTAACTTAATTTGCGGAAGCTAGGTAGAACTAGAAGACACTAGATCATGTCGAGCCCACCGACATAATCTTGGTTAAACAAAGAAGAGTCAAGACACGCAACAAGGGTTAACAAACCACGAGTACACAATGTACTCCGCAAGACTTACCCGACAAAAAGAAAAGACTCCAAGGATATGCCGGGCTTAAGGGAAGTAAAGCTAGAAAAAGAGAGTTTGCGTAAAAAGCTTACTACAAGTGGATCCTTACTTTCAATATTTTTAGCATAAATTTTATTGGAGCATAAATAAAGCTAGATTTGCACCTGTTCTATCTCAAACACTTTTTAAGAAACACATCTCAACTTATCTCTCGCATCTCTTTTTCTTTCATAACCATGAGTAACCTTGTTTCTTCAATTACTACGATGAATGGGCGGCGAAGAACGGGTCTCCATAACCGAGAAGCAACGGCGATTCATGAACCGATTAAAACCCAAATGGGATCCCTAACCACACGACATATGTAGCACTTAAGCTTGCATATATCAACCCTCACTCAGTTTCGTCCAAAACGGGACTGGGTCCATCGCCACCCAAGAGCACAAGTACTCCACCTCCCTACCCCGTCCCTAATGACGCTTTGACCAAGAGGATGGGTACATGCTACTCCCCGCCATCTCCACACCCCCGGTCGCGGTTGTCCGTTCCCGATTTGGCACACCCCGAGATCGCTTACCGGGCATGTGGCTAGTTAGTTTCGTCGACCCGGGTGATCGCCACGACGTGCCATTGACCCAAACGGCCTCAGCGCAACATGCGTTCAAAAAGTCCCGAACTTAACAATCCAAACAACGGACGGTCCTTAAACGACCAACACGGGACAAGCACGGCTAGGTATCCCGCCGGCTTTCAACCTACGTCCCGTCTGATTTCAAATTCAATACTACCATATTATTCTCATGAACCACCATCAGGGTGTTCTTTTTTTTTTTTAGCCCGGAGGAACAAAGATAAAACCTATATCTCGCGAACGATGAAGCCATCATTCGACTTCTACCGAAGTCTAGGCATTATTAAGCATAAGAGATCGACCTACACATACTAGTGGGATAACATCTGGAGTAACTGTAGATCAAGGTAATCATGCAACAACGGTATCAACCAACTCCTACTAACTTAATGCACATTACACTCGACTTAAGGTGATTAAAGTATTTATAAAACAGAGAAGGGTTTATGCTCCGGGGCTTGCTCAACGTTGCGTGCAGAAAGTTAGAATCCATAGCGGGTCCCTCCAAAGTCGAACGTGATGTCAACACCTTTGGAAGATGTATCTTCTCCAAAGCTTCATCAACACGATCCGACTTACTCTCGTATACTCTACACGTAGATGATGATGCATGCTTTAGCATGATAAAGTGTAAACATGATGCTTGATGGATGCATGAAACGATAAACAACTTGAGTACAACTTTCCTTCACGATAAAGTTGCAACCCAACAAAACCAACTTGTTAAACTACACTATAAGATATCATCACCATTGCCTAAGGAGTTCTCAAGGACCACTTAATTATGATATGACCCAAGATTCACAAAACAATCCCAAGATCACACAAAACCTAAGTCAATAAGCACTCAACACTACTCTTTTTCTAATAAAACAATTAAAGCATAAAATAACAAATAAATAAACTTTGTCAAAATGACTCCAAACTTTTTGTACAGCTAGATCATAGCATAAAACAACACCAAATCAATTTTCATGATTTTTGAATAAATATTTTATTTTCTAAAAATCATGAAAGATGCATTTTTCAATTAAAGAATGTAATTTTAAATCATGCAAGAACTACTCAAAATCAAAGTTTCAAATTTTTCATGGATAGACAACATCACAGGAAGGCTACACAAAAATTTTTAGAATTTATAAGCAAGTATTTGAATTTATATGAAAATAACAAAAATAGATACTATTCAAACAAGTACAAATTGATAAAACATTTATGAAAAAGGAAAACGCCTTCGGGCTCAAAGTGGCCCGATATCGTGCTCGGCCTGGCACCGTGCAAACAAAGCCGCCCACGGGAACAAGATAAACAGCCGGCCCAAAGCGGCCTCGTTAAAGCCCGGCCTAGCAACTTTACAAAATGACCCCTGATCTTTTATAAAATTACAAACAAGGACAGAACACTATTTAGCACTATTCAAACAAGTCACGCACTTCTCACTTAACCCCCTCGTACTTCTCCTAATTTACAAACACGAGTCCACGACGGACTCCCGAGCTTGAGCACCGGGCGGCACGCGCCGGCAACACGCGTTCCGACGGCTACGGTGCACAAAACGACGAACGGACGGCACACTCGTGACCAGGAGCTCACCGTGGTTCTGGTGCTCGCGCTGGTTTGGACGGAGGCAAGCCGGAGATATGCTCGCGGCGACGACAGCGGCGGTGGCGATGTTCTCCGGCCGGCAACGATGGCGTTCCGGGCGTTGGGGCTTCAACTCGAAACCCGGGGCCGACCATGATCACCGTGTCAAGGCGAACTCAACACACAAGATGGCGCTGCGAGACTCACAGTGGCGACCGGCCGACGGCGGGCGGATCGCGGCGGCTCTACGCCGGCCGTGGAGAAGATGGCGGCGCTCTCGCGGCACAAAGCGGTCGAGGGGCCGCGGGCCAAGTTCGAAGGATCGCAAGGAAGTTGCGAATCGATTGGTATGATCAAGGGCAACGATTGGAGCTCGTTGGCGCCGGCGTAAAGCGAGCGAACGCGGCGGCCGGCGGCGAGCGGAAAGAGGAAAAAGAGGATGGCGAGCGACTGTGGGCGGCTCAAAAAGAAGAGGATGGCTTCGAGGGCTTCCCGGGACCTTCACAAGGTCGATTTGTGGCCGACACGCAGGCGGACGCCAGCGAAGATGCGAACGCCACACGGCGACGCCGGGCGACGGTGCACGGCATGGGCAACCATGCCGGCTACTGTAGCACCCAAAACCCTAACTTTCGGTTTTATGCAAAATTCACCCAAAATTTGAACTGAACTCGAAAAACTCCAAAAAGCAACTTGGCTTAAAATTTCAAGATCTACAATTTTCACAATTGGAAGATTTTCAAATTCTGCCTCTAAATTTGACTTTTTGAAATGGGGTCAAAAAGGGATAAATTTGAACTCAAAATTACTTTTAAAATTACTCAAAAACTTGAAAAACTTTGTACATATCTTTTGTGCAACAAAACAAGATCTTCAAAGTAGCTTTTGGAAGTTTTGCCAAATTTTGCTTAGATTTTGAAATAAACAAAAAGGGGTAAAGGAAGGTTAGGGTTTAGGGTTTCCGACAAAAAGGGGCAACTCCCGGATTTTGATTCTTTTCGCGTCTCTTCGACCGACAACGTGATCAAGCATAAAAGAAGCTTATTTTTGTCCAAACCATGGCTTAACTGGTAAGTAACACCTGGGGTGTTACATTGGTGTCGGTGAGGACTTCACTGATGAAGTACACCGGACGCTGTACCTTGAGCGCGTGCCCTTCCTCCTCCCTCTCGACGACGAGCGCGGTGCTCACCACCTTCGATGTGGCCGAGATGTAAAGGAGGATCGGTTCGTTGGGCATGGGCGCGACGAGTACGGGCGGATTAGCAAGTAGTTGCTTCAGCGAGTCGAGAGCTTGTTGGGCCTCATCGGTCCAGGCAAAGCGCTCTGACTTCTTCAGCAGCTTGTAGGGTGGGAGGCTCCGTTCCGCGAGTCGAGCTATGAAACGACTTAGCGCGGCTAGGCATCCGGTGAGCCGTTGCACGCACTTGACATTTTTGATTGGCCCCATTCTCGTGAGGGCGGCGATTTTCTCGGGGTTGGCCTCAATGCCACGTTCGGAGACGATGAAGCCAAGCAACTTCCCTCGAGGGACCCCGAAGACACACTTCTCGGGATTGAGCTTGACTCCGAACTCTCGGAGCTTGGCAAAGACCTTTTCGAGGTCAGGGATGAGCTCTTTCGAGCGCTTCGTCTTGACAACGATGTCGTCGACATATGCTTCTACGAGCTTTCCGAGGAGCTCTTTGAAGACTTTCTGCATGCACCTCTGAAAGGTGGCGCCAGCGTTTTTCAAACCGAAGGGCATTGTCACGCAACGTAATGCGCCAAACGGAGTGATGAAGGAGGTAGCGAGCTGATCGAGCTCGTTCATCGCGATCTGGTGGTAGCCGGAGTAGGCGTCGAGAAAACAGAGCGTCTCGCACCCGGAGGTGGAGTCAACAATTTGGTCGATGCGCGGCAAAGGAAACGGATCCTTCGGGCATGCCTTGTTGAGACCCGTGTAATCAACACACATTCTCCATTTCCCATTCTTCTTCTTAACTAGTACGGGGTTGGCTATCCACTTTCGGGATGATACAGACTCCTTGATAAACCCTAGCGGCTAAGAGCTTATCTATCTCCTCGGCGATTGCCCGGCGTCGATCGTCGTCGAAATGTCTCCCACCTCTGCTTCACCGGCCGAGAGCCGGGTTTGATGTTCAAGGAGTGCTCGGCGACTTCCCTCGGTATGCCCTAATGTCCGAGGCCCTCCACGCGAATACATCGAGGTTCGCATGGAGGAAGTCGACGAGCTCGCTTCCTATTTAGGGAGAGCTCGACACCCACGAGAGGGTGCGCCCATCCTTGCCGACCGTGACCTCCTTGGCGTCCTTCTCGGGCTTGAATGTGCCCGTGACCTTTTCGAGCTCGGCGGTCGAGCTCGTGCTTGCCACCTTCCGAAGCTCGATGGTTGAGCTCGTGCTCGCCTTCTTTTGAGCTCGGGAGTCTTCGCGCCGCCCCAGCCGCCATCTTGGGCAACATCCGCCGATCTCGACAAAGGGCGTCGGCGATCTTGGGCGGCGGCGGCCTCGCAGCCGAATGCGTGCTCGAAGGTGGAGTCGACGGTGATGACCCCCCTCGGACCGGGGATCTTGAGCTTGAGGTAGGTGTAGTTGGGGACGGCCATGAACTTCGCATAGCACGGCCGCCCCAACAGGGCGTGGTAGGCGTTCTTGAACGGAGCACCTCGAACGTGAGGACCTCTTTGGGAAGTTGTCCGGGTGCCGAAGGTGACGGGAGGTCGATCCGTCCGAGCGGGAGCATCTGCTTCCCCGCACCACCCCGTGGATCGGCTCCGCGACGGGCGGAGACGTGCCTTGGGGATGCCAAGGGCTTGGAGCGTGTGGAGGTAGAGGAGGTTGAGGCCGCTACCGCCGTCCATCAACACCTTTCCGAGGCGCAAGGTGCCAATGATGGGATCGACGACGAGCGGGTACCTTCCTGGGTACAGGATGTGTTGGGGATGATCGGGCCTTGTCGAAGGTGATCGCCGAGCTCGACCACTTGAGGTACTCGGGGGGTAGCCGGCTCGGTGAAGAGGACCTCGCGGCCGCGTGAGCTTCTATCGGCGCTTGGACTCGTAGCCGGTAGCCCCGCCGAAGACGACGTTGACGGCACCATCCTCGATGTACATGTCGGCGTCCGAACTCGCCGGGGAGCCGGTTTCGCGTCCTTGTCGCCGTCGCCCTTGTCGCCACCACGCCAGCGTGCCCATCACGTGCTTCTTCATGAGACGGCAATCCCTTCATCTTGTGCTTGACCGCCCTCGTGGTGCGGGCACGGCTCCGAAAGCATCTTGTCGGGCTCTTTGGGGACGAAGGGCTTGCCGCCCTTGCCGCCCGGCCTTGCGCTTGTCCGCGACGGCCACGAACTCGTCGCCGTTGTCGCCGCTGGGCGCTTTTCTTCTTCTCTTCCCGCGGGAGTTCGATCCCCGGCTTCTTCGTCGCCGCCCTTCGGCTTGCCCTTGCCCGTGACGGCGGAGACGGCGCCCTCTCCCTCGGCGTGGACGCTGGCGAGGTCGAGGAGCCCTTCACGGTTCGGGCTTCGGACGCCGAGCCGTGGATCGTGGTCTCGCAGTAGTGCCGAAGGTGAAGGCGGTGATGATCTCGAGTCGAGGCCTCCGAGAGGTTGTTGCGAGCTTGGAGAAGCGCCCGATGTAGTCGCCGCAGCTCTCCCCTTCTTCGCTTGCAGCCTCGCAGTCCCACGTTGTGCTTGGCCGGGCGTAGGTGCCCGGAAGTTGCCGACGAAGACGTCGCTACAGTCCCTCCCGGGCCGGATGGTGCCCTGGGAGGTGCTCAAGCCACGATCGCGCCGAATCTGCGAGGTAGAGCGGAGGTTGCGGGATGATGAAGTAGTCGCTGCCGGCACCTCCGGGCCCGGCAGCCAAGGTGGTAGTCCTCGAGCCATGTGGCGGGGTCGGTCTCCCATTGTACTTCGCACCGAGGCCCCGAGCTCTGAAGCGAGAGGGGAACGGAGCATCGCGGATGCGTGAGCCGAAGGCCTTAGGCCTCCTCGAGCTCGAGCTCGAGGGCCGGCGGTCCCGCTTGGGAGACGGCTCGAGGGCGGCGATCGCTGGGGTCGCGGCTCTTGTCTTCTTCGCCGTCGTGGTGGCCACCGCCGCCGCTTGCGTAGGTGCGAGGGCGCTCTCGGGTCGCCGCGGTGGTACTTGTCGCCGCCCCGGGGACGCTCTTCTCGGCTCGAGCCTCCGCTTTCTTGCCGGCGTTGATGGTGTCCCCGGCGTCGTGGTTCTCGCCGACTCGTCGTCGTGCGTGGACCTCGAGGTGGGAGGAAGCCTCGTGCTCCTCCAAAGCCAGCCGTCGGTGAGACGCAGAGCTTGTTTTCTTTGACCGCCGCCTCCGCCAGAGTCTCTTGAGCTGCTCGTGGGTCCCGCGTGCCTCGGGTCCCTCGGGGCCGGGCAACGACGGCGTAGGAGCAGCGGCGGCGGCCGCCGTGTTCGGGATGCTCTCCCGAACACCGGCGGGAGCTGTTCCGGCCCTCGTCCCGGTTGATGCGGTCGTGGACCTCGCGGGCTCGAGCTCGTGCTCGTGATTGCCGCCTCCCTCCCCCGCCGGGCGAGGAGGGCTTCGCGCCTTGGGCTGCGGGCGCCGCTCGAGCTCCTCGAGCTCTTCCGGCCGAGCCTTGACGCGGTCGACAGCGGCTCACGCCGGCACGCCGGGCGAGTCCCGTGGGCGTGTGTTGGGAGGCGCCGCCGAGTGGACTTCCTCTACCGCACCCTCGGGGTGTGACATGTAGCACCGACGCGTGGGGGTCGCAATCCATGAGGCTCATCCCATCGGCGGGCGAGCTCGAGCTCATGGATGCTTGGTCCGCCGGGGCTCGCCGCCCCGCAGGGAGTGGAAGGCCCGCCGCCCGTCGCCGGCGTACATCCCGCATAGGCCGCCGTGAACTCGCCGACCGACAACGCCTCCTCTCCGCGAGCCGCGGGACGACGTTGGCGGTGGAGAAGGTCACATCGCGAACGCAGCCCGCCGCGAGGCTCGGCCCCGTGATGTTCGGGAGCAGGTCCTTGATAAGGGCGAAGAAGCGATCCGCGGCGGCGCGGATGGGGCCGACCGGGCGTGAAAGTCGAATCCCGCCCCATGCTCGCCGGACGGAGTCGGTGACGCCGAGACGGCCGGGAATGTCCTCGCGCCGCATCGGGCGGGCGAAGACGGCCCCGGTGAGGGACTCCTCCCGCACGGGCGCCGAGAAATCGATGGTGCCGGCGCATTGCTAGCGCCGCGGGTGTCATCGGGCGAGGAAGCCATCAAAGTGGGGAAAACGCCGCACTAGCGCCGCCCCTACCCGCGCGCCAAACCGCCCGGGTCTAATACCACCGTCACAAAGAATGTCCGGCTAATGCGTGTCTCGATGGTCTAGCTCTAGAGACAATGACACAAGATTTATACTAGTTCGGGCAAATCGGGCTCCCTAGTCCAAGCAGATCACTATCCGAGCTTAGATGCTCATACCGGGCTAGTACAAGCAAGGCGAGAGAGGGAGAGGGCTCCCAAGTCTCTATGATTGAGGCTAGTGCCAATATCGAGTGTGTGAGTGCGGGTGCTGGGTGTTGAAATCTTGAACCCTTGCCTCAACCGGAGGGCTGCCTCCCCCTTTTATAGTCGCAAGGGGCGAGGCTCGAGAGCTCTCATCGAGTCGAGGACTTAAAGAAAATGACAATACATGTACAGAGTTTTGGATGCAAGAAAAGAGCTCTCGGTGAGCTCGGCGCGGACGAGCTTCCTTCGAGCTCCCGGTGCTTTGGATGCCGAAATTGGTCGTCGCCGTACGCGGGAATCGGGGTTTGGGCGGTGGTCAGGCGTCGCCCTGTCTCTAATCGCAGTTGGAAGACGTCTTCCCGTATGTACCTGCACGACACTGTGGCGGAGCTGTTGGAGCCGACGGGTATGGCGAGGTGGTCGAATGACCTCTCCCCGTAGCTGTAGCGCTACATGGCTCAAAGTCCGTCGGGGGAGTGGTTGGGCTTGTCAGAGAGTTGTTGACCGACTCCCGTACCCGCAGACTTCTTCGGGAAGGCAGATGGTTGAGCTCTCCACAGCCGTCTTTGCGGCGCTCGTCACGGGGGAGCTCGAGCGAGGCGGAAAGAGGTCCCGGATGAGGTCTGGCGCGCCGGAGACGAGGGAGCTCGTCGCCAGGAGACCTCGAGGCGGAGCGGAGCGATGGATCTTCGTCTAAGGAGCTCATTTGCGAGAGCCCGAGCGAGGCGGAGGCCTGCCTTTGCGTGGAGAGCTCATGCGCGGCGAGGACCTCACGAGCCACGGCGGGATGTCTCGTTCGTGGTTGCGCCTGAGACAAGAGCTCGTTCATGGGTATCCCAAATATCGATCCCCCACAATAACTAAGGCATATAACTAATCCATATAACTAATTCATATAACTGAGCAGCAATCAAGGAATGAGAGGATAAAGAGGTAAGGAGATTTCTATGGTTGTCTAGTTCTTATCCTTGTAAGCTATGTTGATATTGTCTTAAGGGGACATACTCAAAGGAAAGCAAGGACGAAACGTGCAATCCTCTCCAAAGAACATGGTCCTACTCGGCCTATCCAACGGGAGGTGGAATCCAAAAGAATCAATGGTACTGTCACTACCACGAACTACCACACTCCGGAAGGTAGGGTGCATTCACAGGCAACCTCGGTCTAAGCACCACACCTACACCTAAGTTACTCCTCTAATCTAAGGAGTCCTACAGATTAAAGTACTCAAACAAGAGCCGTGAACAATATGAACAATAGGAACATTTACTTACTCAAACAAGAAGTTGATCCCACCTTAGAAGTCTCAGGATCAGGCGCCAATAGGCCTTTGATCCCGGAGGTACAAGTGTCGAGGAGCCACTGACAGGTCTGGTGCTTCCTCAACAGCTCTTCCCTTCACTCACACTTTAGCTCTCCGAAGATTAGCTCTAGTCTCTCTCATGGAAACTATGGCTCTAATCTCTCTTGACGCTTGCTATCAACTCACTCTAGGGCTTCTAGTTCTACATGGTGTTCTAGTCTAGATTGGAACTAGAGAGGAGAGGTCATGCCTCAGCCTGTTGAGTATTGAGTTGAATAATGAATTAGGGTTTTGCCCTGGGGTCAGGTGGTTTGCTTATATAGCCCTCGACGATGAACAGGGACCCTTGGATCAAACCGACCTTGAACAACGGTATAGATGCAACCTCAATGTCGGTGGTAAACCGTCACAGAAAGATGAGGCTGACAGGTGGGACCCACCTGGCGGTCGCTAGTAATGGGCCCGCGCGACGCCCCCGTGTCACGATGAGTTCTCCTTCCTCCTGGTATCTTCTAGAATGTTTTAATCTACTTTTCGATTGAGTTGTCTCACGGTCAAGTCTTGTCATCGTATGGGATGCAAACTCTTGGGCTTTTCACTGCTCTCACCTGCTTTTATCTGTTTAGTTCCTGAAAAGATATAAATCACCAAAGCTCGTGGAATTATGTTAGTAAAGCCCCTAGTCTATGTGATTATTCATTTTAATACCTTATTTCATGTTTAGTTGACTAGTAATATTATGCTATAACAGGTGTCAACACACGTGCAAAGCGCCATCATTGCTTTTGTCGTTTAGCGGTTGACGGGATGTGAGCTCGGCATCCCAACGGCCCAGTCGCATCCAGTCGTCAGGCGGCGTGCTGCAGCTACGAGCTGCGTAGCACAACTATGGTGCTCGAGTGCCTCTAGCTCGGGCACTAAAGATTGGACTCTCCCGATCCCCTCGCCCTCGAGATCGAGGCGCAGCCGTGATGATGAGTCCGACACGTTGTGGATAGCTTGGTTCCCGCAGCTCGAGCCTCGAGCTCGCACGAGTCGAGAATGTCCTCTGACCTTACGGGGTCGTGGAGTTTGATGTAGTGGGCCCGGAGCTCGCTCAGGGGTCCTGACGTCGCCTTAGGTGGGCCCGTGAGCTCGGGCGAGCCCCTGGACAACACAAGCTGCTCGGGCGATCGGGTAGCCTTGAGCTCGTTCGAGACGGATCTCGAGTTATGAGCTCGCTCGAGGCGGAGCGAGCTCATGAGCCTGGAGCTCATTCGAGGCGGACCCTGACGCACGGGTCCCGGATCGTTCGAGGCGGAGCCCGAGCCCGGGTGGCCCTCGTGTTAGGTTCGGCTCGCACGTGGACTACACCGATTTGTTGTTAGGCCTATCGCGCTTTTGATGCATTTAATGTTTCGAACGGTGCGTAGGAAATTATAGGGAGAATTTGCCTCTAAACACACTAACAACGAAAGGCCCTTCCTCCGTCCCCATCTCCGGGGATATATAACTTTACCATTATACCGGCCGACAACTCTTCAAATCTCACTCTACCGGCTGACAATATATTTTTTAAGATCGTTCTCTTCCGTGCAATACAATTTTACCACTTTAGTCTATGTGGCATGCCGATCACGTGTCCACGCTTGTTCCCGCTGCGATTCGACGAAAATACCCCCTGCCCCTGCCCTCTCTCCTCACCCATTCCTTCCACTAACACGTGGGGCCCGCTCGTCAGTTTCATCTTCCACCTCCAGCATGGGCACGGAATGGACAAGCAGAAGGGCCAGCAGCAGCTCTGCCGCGGCCTCGCCGGCGCGGACGCGTGCAGCAGCTCTGTTGCGGCCTGGCCAGCGCAGGCGCGTGCAGCAGCTCCGTCGTGGCATCGGCGGCGCGCGCAAGCTGCAGCTCTGTCGCGGCCAGGCCGGCACAGGCGCGTGCAGCAGCTCCGTCGTGGCATCCGGCGCGCGCAAGCTGCAGCTCCACCGCGGCGAGGGACGAGCACCAGCTCGTACGAGGTGCTCCGCTGGTTCTGCGGTCCCGTCCCTTCTGCTCGCAAGTTCCAGATCGAGAGCCGCACTCCCTCCTCTCGCAGCATCCGTGCATCCTTGAACAGTCGTCCATGATTGGCTAAGGGAGGATGAGGATCGGAGCCTTGGAAGAAAGAAGCACAGCACTCCCGTCCGTCTTGCATTTTTTTCTAATTTGGAATTTTTCACATGCGAACTACAATTGTTTCTTGGCAATCTGTACAGCAAGAGGTAGGTGATGACCCGGGTGGGTAAAAGGAGAGGGCAAAGACAGGGGCATGGGTGGTCATTTCACTGCGCTGACTCAGATCTGAGCTGGATTGTGGAGCTGGCGTGCCACGTCCCCATAAATAAATAGCTCCGTGACTACATCCATAACCCCCCCGTCTCCGTGACTACATCCATCCCTCGGCCGTCGCCCGCCGCCGTCCCTTCGCAATACCGCAGTCCGCATCAGGGGGGCGCTCGCGCCGACGCCGGCATCCTGCTCCGGCTCTCCGTCTGCTTCCCTGCCACTGCTTGGTGCGTGGTGCCTCAGCGGCTCAGCCTAGACAATCCCAGTGCTGCTGCTTAGTTTCTGTGGATACTGTACTGATTACTTAGTATTTCAGTTTGATCGATTTACACCACACAATGAAGAGGACAAGGACATTGCAATCATATTTCATCTTTTTATGACCTTTTCATTCATACTTTCATCTTATTTGTATGCACAGCTTGACGAGGCCATGGAAGATGCAAATGCACCATCTCACTAGAGGCCCTAGTCGTAAGCAAAAGCTGGCTCCGCCACTGCCTGACCTCATCATCCTTCCTTCCGTCATCCAGCAACGGCAAGTCCTCTCTTCTCTCATGGTCTGGTATTGCTAGCATAGCAATCGTCACCCTCAGCCACCCCTGGAGCCATTTTGATTGCTATTTTCAGCTGCGAATTTGTGATCCTGTTAATTACCAGAAGTCTTCTTGCGGGCCAGGAACGGGAATCACGATGATTCCAAGAACCGCCCCCAAGACGGCGGCGGCGGTGGTGCCGGGGGCCTGGGCACCTCAGCGGCCTCGCCACATGTTCGTGTTCGGCGCGGGCTTCGTCGGCCGCTACGTCTCGGAGCGCCTCCTCGCGCAGGGCTGGTTGGTTACCTTACCCCTCACTCTTGCCCCGCCCACTTCATCCTCCCCTGCTTCTCGCTAGCTGGGCGGCGCCGGCGCAAATCGAGCTCGCTGCTTCCGGAGTAGTTTCCAGTTCCCCGTCTCAGCCTGATTCCTGATTTGGGAGAGGATGGATGAATCTGCAGGCAGGTCTCCGGGACGTGCACCAGTGTCACCAAGCAGAAGGAGCTCGAGATGCTGGGGATGAATGCTTCGGTTTTCGATGCCACAGAGAGCAGGTGTGGATTCCTGCTGCTTATCCTGTCCCCTTTTCGTTCTTGCAATTGTTTCTAGCCTGCCCCGTTTGTGCTTAAACATTGATGTTCATGTTCATCATCCAGAAACATTTCTAAATAATGAATCAAATATAAGGAAAGATAAGCAACCTAAATCGTCAATAAGTTGCTCAATTCACCTGTCGCCTGTCGGAACTCGGAACTAGTAAGCAGGTGGGAAGCCCCTCCTATAGCCCACTGATTATTCCCTTCATGATATGAATCCCACTGTGATATTGTACTATCAAAGAACGGAAGGATGGGCTTATACCAGTTTGTGGTGAAATAATGCAGAAAGCAGGTGGTAGCGATTTTTTTTTTGGTTACTAATCAGTTAGTTTGGCTTTGTAACACATTGCTTGCACTTGCCAACTGTTTACAGCATAGATGTACTGTACTTTAAGCCTATCAGTAGGATAGTTGGTAGAGTTTATTTTACTTAGTTACCATGATATCAAATTGTGTATCCGGCTCCATTCTGAAGTCTGATCACCTCTTGTTACTTAGTATGTGTTCTCCACATCTTCTTGCTCGTATTAATGGGTGTGATGGTAGTATGTTTCTGTACATAAATATCTCTGTGCTTGGTTGACTTTTAAGTGGTTCTTACTGATAGATATGTCACTTCCAGCCTGGAAAATATTCACAGTTTGCGACAAGCAACTCACTTGCTCATCTCCATCCCGCCCATCCCTGGAATTGGTGATCCTGTAAGTTGTATGTCAATCTTTGCTTGCGTTTATTTGATCAAGCTTTAATTCTAACTGGATTTCACTTTATGGTAATTTGCACCTGTTACCCCCAGCTACTTAATTTAGATGAAGATCTGAGGACAATACTCAGCCATGGTAATCTTGAATGGTTATGCTACCTTTCGTCAACAAGTAAGCTCTCAAATATTTTGTGCACATTCAGCTTTAATTGCATGATATTTTCATATAACCTGTTCATTATTTGTAAATCATATGCTACTTGGGGTTGGGGATTTCAGAATTGTCAGGGTGAAGTCGCTCACCTGCTTCTCAAAGTTGCTGTTGTTAGTCAAGAGAATTGCTGCAATCAGTCAGGGAATTTCCAGTTCCACACTAAATATGTCAATATTTTGCTCATAAACTAAAAAGTTGCAATATTAAAAAAAATCGACCTTCTGGGGGAAGACCACCCCAACGACGTTGCACTTAGAAGAAGCTTCTCATGTGCAGGCCAACAAAAAACACCCAAAACCCTGCCCTGGACGTGCTGTGGACATGTGTATCTCGCTGAAACCGATTAGATGGTTACATGTATAACTCAGGAACACAGCTACTGAGGGGTGCATTTTAACCCAACTCGCTCCATAGGGAGTTGAACCCAAGTCCGGGGGGGGGGGGGGTAAGAGGAGGGGAGGGGTCGGGTCTTGCAGTATCATTATAAATTGATGTTTCCTATGAAAACTAGCAGGCTCAAATAGCGGGGAAGAAAAACAAATATCTTCTAAGCGTTTGTGATGCAGAGACTTCAAATTTCACTACCTAATACACCCAAACATCCAAACATGGGGATAGACCCCTCATATAAATCTTATTCAGTTGCCAACATATTATGTGGAGTAATATCAAATTGAGCAGAGTGCTTCTTCCATTCTTGTGCTTATATCATGTTAGCCATTGACAATACAGCAAACTGGCATGAAGTATATTTACAAGTGTTTTGTGGCTAGCACTGCATTTGGAGATCTGTGGGTGATCTGCACAGGGCAGCTACAGTTGATGCATTACTCGATGCATATTTCTTTTTCTCTTGACATGCACTTAATTTGAAGTTGTCAATGTAACACTTTCTTACCTTCAGGTGTGTATGGTGATTGTGGTGGTGCATTGGTTGATGAGGAGTAAGGGACTTTTTTGGTTCTTTTCTTGTCCAGAAGTACATTTTAATAGAAAGCTAAATACATTGCTGTGCATGCAGTTATACAGTAAACCCAAAGAGTGAGTCTGCCAAGTTAAGATATAATGCAGAAAAAGGATGGCTGAATCTTATTGATGATCCAAATCTGTCAGCGTTTATATTCCGTTTAGGTGGAATATATGGGCCTGGAAGAAGGTTTTGACCTGCTGAATTTCGTTCCATTTCACCATTTTAATTTCTACTAATTTAGTTTGACCTGAATTTCATTCCATTTCACAATTTTAATTTCTACTAATTCAGTTTGACCATAAATGGAACATTTGTTGGCATTCTGATTAGTAGCACTGTGTAAAAGCTTATGAAAACTGAAACATATCTATAATGCCAGGCCAAATAGTAGAATAGATTATGAAATGAAGAATATCTTATTGGAGATTGCTGTTGTACCTTGATGGATGTTTTGTGAAATCCTTTGTTTCATGTTCTTATATTCCAATGACTAGACGCTGTTTACTGCAGTGCTTTGGACACCTTAGCCAAGAGCAAATCTTTGTCACAGAGACAAAAGTTGCGAGAATCTAAGCAGTATACTGCACGAATCCACGTGGCTGACATCTACCAGGCTGTCATGGCTAGCATGAGCATCAGATATGCAAGGTCTCCTTTTCGGATGCATTGATGTCACTTCAGTTTGTAATATCCAATAGTTTCTCAGTCTTAATTCCTGTGCCAAGATGCTTGTGGGAATGCACAACCAAGTGATTTCAACTGCATCTCTAGTTTCTCTAGAAGACATCTTACTTACCAATTAACCAACATAATTATATCATGCATCATGAAGTTTCTTAGGGTAACAAGTAGGGTGGAAATTTTGCACTTTGTGCTATGAAACTTTGAATAGTACTCCATTCCAAATTATAAGTCGTTATGACTTCTCTAGATACATTGCTTTTCTTATGTATATATACATAATATATATATATATATATCGAGACATGTAGCAAAACCTATGTATCTAGAAAAGCCAAAGCTACTTATAATTTGGAATGAGGGTACCATGTTTAGTACCTCTAGATGCAATATTTGCACCTTTGATATTCTGATCATACACAATCAAATATAAACTTCAATTCCAAATCCATGTACAGTTGGTACTCTAGTTTTTTAGTCATATTTGGTTCTTTCATAGAGACCTAGTGAAATCTGAAATATCTTGTTTGCAAATGATTCACTTTATAATTCTATTCCAGGAAAACATTTAATGTGGTGGATGATGACCCTGCCCCAAGAGCTGAAGTTTTTGCGTTTGCTAGGAGTTTGATACAGAGGAGATATCCTCATCTGATAACTGAGACCATTGATGCCAAGTCTACAGGCTTAGATTATCAAGAAATAATTGTGCCTGCAGAGAAACAGGTATCTAATGCTCGGATGAAGCAGGAACTTGGTGTTCATTTGCTTCATCCAACTTATAGATCTGGCCTGCAGAGTATACTTGATGCCTGGCAAATTCGATCTCAACTTCCCAATAGAAGTCAGTGATGTTTTAGTTTAGGAAGACATATATAGGTGTGTGTATGTATGTGCATATGTCATTTATTTGGTTCAGATATAATTAATAATCTAGTGGATGATGGATACCCTGTGCACGTATAGTCAAACCAGACAATAATCTTGTAGTAGATGTTTTCTCTTTTGCAGAGTTGGTCTGGTGCTCTTGTTATTTTAGTATGTACAGATTCTTCATCCTCCGTTGCTGTTGCTGAACTAAATTCTACATGCTCATCTTGGCTCTCAGTTCTCACTGCCATTTCCTAGTTCTCACTGCCATTTCCTTCATCAATATCTTGAGCCGTTGTTACTGAAAGATTCATCCGGAGCGAGGAGCGATAGCGCCCGGACATCTGGCCGGACGCACGTGTCCGGACGCCCGCGCCTGCTACGCCTTCCTAGCCTTCTGGGCCCGCCTTGCTTGCCCGTCAACCCTAGCCCAGCCATGAGGGAGCTTGAGCTCGACCTCGGCTCTACCATGGGAGAGCATGTAGCAGAAGGGTGGAAGAAGAAGAAGCAACACCCGATCTACTTTTGAAACAATCGGGAACCAACGGATGAAACATGAGCAAACATATGAAACATGGGCATGAAGGTAGTTGAAATACTTGAAACATCAATCTGAAACACTCGCACCCGATCTACTTTTGAAATATTCGGAAACATTGAAACATCCCTTTTGAAACATAGATTTGAAACATGTGAAACATTCGATCTACTCTTGCAACATACGGTTGTATTAAAACATAACTCTAAAACAACCAAAACAAATGAACCAAACAAATTAAAAATTGGGGGGATTGAAACAACCGAAACAAAACAATTACAACATCAACTGAACCCCTACTACAACATCTAGAGATAACCATTGCAACATGATGAGCAAATCTCGGCGGAACCCTAGCCACCGTCACATCTCTAGATCCAGACCGAGAGGAGAAATACAAGCAAGAGGGAGGAGGAGAAGAAGGTGGAGGAGAGCTCAGATCTAGAGGAGGAAGGCGGAGGAGAGCTCAAATCTAGAGGAGGAAGGCTGAGATCCAAACGAGGACCTGACTGACCTTGCCGGAAGCAATGCATGGAGCTCATGGAACGTGAGGGAGAGAGAGCAGGGAGGGAGGGAGGGAGTTGTGTGGCTCGCCGGAAAGCGTCGTCGTCGCCCCACTCCGGTGCATGGAGGTCGCAGCCGCGCGGGCGTGGAGTTGGGAGGGAGGAAGGGCCAGCTCGCCGGCTGTCGCAGCGTGGAGGGGGGGGGAGGGAGGCGTGGCGTGCACAAGGAAACCGTAGAGTGGAGGAGCGGTAGGAGGAAGAAGGGAAGCAGGAGGAGCCACGGTCGATGGAAAAGCGGAGTAGAGCAGCGAGCGAACGTTCGGACATCATCGATGATCGATCTGCTCCGTTCCTCGATCGGCCTGGCGATTCAACCCTAGGCGGAGCACGAGAAGACGGAGGGAGGAACTGCATGCACGAGATGTAGGAGGGAGGCCGCGCAGAAATTTCCCTCGCGCGTGAAAGGCAACAGATCGCTCGGGGAGGAGGAATGCGCGCGACGTGAAGCCACACATTTTTGCGCGTAGAGGCCAGCAAATTGACAACTTGGCAAATTTTGCCAAGTCAATTGCCAAAATGTTGGAGAGTGGATTTCTGAGATTTTGGGAAAAATGGAAATGCCAAGTACAATTGGCAAACCACCGGAACAATTACCGAAGATTTATGAGTAGCTAACCTTGGTCTTCCTATTCCTAGCACACAGTTCCTGTTCCTCTTTGTATTGTACTATATCCAATTTTCCTTGTTTGTTTTTTGGTGGGTCTGCACGCCGCCCGGGTCATGTACGAACATGTACGCAGCAGCACACCGCGTACACCAAAAACACTCGTCATCAGAGGACTTATTAGTAGCAGTTCTGATTGTGTTCGTCTTTCCGAAAGTTCTGACTGTTCGTAAAAAAATATGCACATCAATCCTAATTAGACTCAAACTGACATTGCTATATTACAATGATGCACGGGAACATACAGCGCGGCCGCCATGGCAGCAAGCACGAGTTGGGCTGCCAATATGCACGCGACGACCAAGACGACGACGACGACCAGCATGTTGGCAAGATTGTCACATAAGTTGAGCAGATTCGCCTGCGGATTCTCGCCACCGGCGATAATGCCGCCGCGGCACCACGACGTAGAGCTCCTACCACGGCGATACTGTGGCTTCAGCCTTTTGCTTTCTCCCGATCGAGACAACGAGAACGAATCATTATCATCATACGCGTCATCAAGCTCACGTATCACCGCCGCCGAGGATCCACCGGCGCAGGACAAGGAGACGACATTCCCGTGCGTCGCGTTCCCGTCGCAGCACGGGTACATGGTCTTCTCCTCGCCGAGGACCGCATGCGCGACGACGTCGTCCGGCTGCGCCCGGTCACCGGACGCCGGATCGTGCCGTCCCCGTACGGCGGGGCGGTGCTCGCCACAGACCTGTCGTCGTTCAGGCACCCGTCCCGCCTCGTCGACCCGTTCACCGGCGAGTCCGCGCCGCTCCCGGACCTGCCTGTCCCGCTCTGGTACAAGGAGCCATCACCGGTGTGCGAGCCCGAGGCGCCGCGCGTGCAGGGCCGCCGCCGCGCTGCGCCGGCCACCGACGACGGCTTCGCGTGGGACCGGTCCCCGCGCGGCGTCATGATCGCGCGGGGTGACACGGTGTCTTTCTGCGAGAAAGACGGCGGCGGCGGCGGCGGCGGCGGTGAGTGGAGGACACTGTACCGGTCGCCGACCTCGTCGGGCATGACCGTGAACTACCGTGGCGGCTTCTTTTTCGTCCTCCAGCAGCACACTCTGGTCACCACGGTCATCGACGCGAGGACCCTCGACAAGGTGGCGGATATCTGGCCGCCGCCTGGCGACGCCGACGACGCCGTCGACTGCGTCCACCTGGTCGCCTCCACGGAGGACGTCTTCTTGCTCGTGCACCGGGCGAGGGACGTGGACTGCGAGCTGTTCTCCGAGGTGTACCGTGCCAGGCACAAGAAACCAAAGCCGGAGTGGTCCAGGGTGACCGACATCGGCGACCGCGCGCTGTTCGTTGACAGGCTCCATGGCTTCTCGGTGGGCGTAGGCGGCGAGGAGATCGCCGGCGGCGGGGTAAAGAGGAACTGCGTGTACACGATCAGTGCCACACCGGTGGAAGACCCGCAAGGGCGCCGCATTGTGGTGTACAACGTGGAAGAGTTTCACGTGAATAGACCGGAAGTGGGAGGGACGCTGGAGTGTCGGCTTGGAAGCAACCAAGTTGAGCAGATGTGGGGAGAGCCGTATTGGATGATCCCAATGGCCAGAGAGGATGCGTAGGACGGTAGGAGGTTAATTCCATTGTTTCTAGCAATTAGTAGCAACGCAAAGGGCTTTAGTATACCCGATTCGTTCTGAAATATGGAGATTTAGCAAATGTATGCATCGAAATGCTTAAATTTGGATATATGATGTTGATATCCATTTATGTCTTATATCCGACATAGCTCATATACTCAGGGGCCAAAGGTGGACTCAAGCCCTGTTACCGCCACTCAGAAGCATGGAACCCTTCTAAACCTCCCTACAAATTAGTAACCATCAAAGCTTGAAAGACGGGGCTGGAAGATATAGAAGATAATGGGAGAAGTCATTCCTAACTTATTTCTCGAAATCCATCGCTGCTGATACTATTTTGAATCCGAGGAATAATGTTGTTATATGTATTATTATTCAAAGATACTCGGCCAAATTTTATTGGTTTACAACCTAGGCAGGACATTAACAACCTCCTATATAACCATACATACATACCGAGGGTAGTTTCAAACTCGAAACTGTTATGTAGCTTCCATAACTTCTCTTAGCTTATCAACACATAGGTTCCTTGTGTGAGCCGTCAAGGAATTTTCTCCTCACCCAACACATACTTTTCTCCCTCCTATGCCTTTCTCCTTCGATTTTCTGGCAAGGGGTAGGGGAAATGTAGTGGCTGTGTAGCGTGAAACAACACAATTCGCTAGAGGGAGGTTCCATGGTGTGATTTGGACAAACACTCGTCCCGTGTTTCGTAAATGAGTTGTCACTAAAAATAATGTCTGAAGCTAAAGATTTTTAGCGTCAGAAGTCTAACGCTATAAGTTTTAGTGTTAGATTGTCTATCGATGTATCCGCTTTTAGCATCAGATGATCCATGGCTAATTTTGGTGTTGTAGTGTAGTTTAGTGTAGTGTGCCTATCATATCAATAAATGGGGGAGACAAGGTTCAAAAGAAGTTAGCGCCCAACCGACACTTTATTAGGAGTACATGACAGCTTTTGACCCAATCACATCACAGCCGCCTTACAGTTGGGCTGATCGAGCAACCATGCATTATGCATACTTATGTTCGTTAATGCTGGGGTGGATCGATGAAATGAATAAATAGTGATAGGTGCATGTGTACGGTGGTGACTGGTGAGCCAATCGACCTATTCTCACAAAGTCATTGCAATGCCGGTGAAGCCGACTAGCCAGCTAACAGCCTGGAGCTAGCTTCTATTGGTACGTTTACTGCATAGCAGCAAAATTATAGAGATGACATGCTCGAACATGTTGCATACATGTCTCCAGCAGTGAAGAAGTAATGCAGAATATTACGTACCGAGACTAGGTGGCCGTGTGTAGTTTGTACGTACACAACAAAAGCTACTAGCCCCCTCTGCTAATTATTTGCGCATGTACATCGAGCTAGTGAGCAAAGATGGTGCTTAGCGTATCCACTACCAGAATCCTGAATTACCTTGAGGGCCAAAACCGCCAAGGAAAGAGGAAAACCGCAAGGAAATGATCCTTGACAATAAACCATCAAGCAAATACACTCAAGAATAGAGAGCAAGGGAAATTAGTTTCCTTGGCGGTTTTGATGCTCAAGGATAATTTCCTTGAAGGCTAACCGCCAAGGAAATCACGACCTGACTTAATTTGCCAAATGGTCAAGGAAATAATAAAGCCGCCAAGGATATATGTTTCCTTGAGTGTGGTTTTGAACCGCCAAGGAAACTACCCTTTCTTTGGCGGTTTGATGTTGGCACTCAAGGAAATTTCTGGCGCCAAGGCTATTCCGCATTCTGGTACCGCAATGTCTTCTTTAAATAATAATTAAATGATGTAATGGACCATTTCATAATTCCTTATGTACGTAGTTTGTTATCTAATGATAAATAATTAAATATATACATGAGTTTTAATTATTGCTACGTGTATGCCGATTCAAATAATAGACTTATATATAGTATTCTCTTAATTAGAACCCTGTCCATGTATTTTAATATCAGTGTTTATGAAATTGCCTTAGTTTTATGTTTCCGTACGTGTATAATTATTTAGGAACTTTTATGCTTTTTTCTAAAAAAATTGCTGAATAGAATTAGATTTTATATTTCGTTATTATATTGCGAGGGTGGCTGCGGTGGAAGGAAACGATCGACGTCGTATGGCGAGACTGGCTAGTTAAATAACAGGATTTAATGGAATGTCAGTGCTCATGGCACATTAATTGGCACGGCTTCAGCACGTACTAGTACTATGCTGCGCTGTCTGGTTGCCAAAAGTGTGCTTCTGTAATAATCTTAGGAGGTGTTTGGTTACTTTCTTTTTTTATGTTTAAAAAAAAATCCCTAAAAGTCCTAACTACTTTTAGCTAAAAGAAGACCCTCGAAGAGAAGTCTCCGAGACTAAAAAAATCATGGACTATTGAACTAAACAGGGTCTTAACCGTGTTGTTTTTGTTTATGGACTGCCATTGTTGTTGTGATAATTAGATCTCCTAAGTCACAAAGGGCGGGCAGCTCCTAGGGGCAGATTTAGAATTAAGAATCATTGATGTCATTAGCATAGTTATATGATAGACATGGGTGTTATTTTCTCTAGTTTGCATAGTAATTTTTCATTGAATTAGACTATCTCCAAGAGCCAAAACGCAAACAAGAGACTCATATCATCCTTTGGGTCATGCAACACAAATGAATCACAGACCCAAACCCTCAACTCGCGTCGAAGCAACAATGCAACCGAGGGCCCATCGACGCGACAGCCCCCACGCACGCGTCCCTGTCCCCACTGGCGTTGCGTGTTCTCTTCTGCCGGCGGCTCTAGAGGTGCTCCAACGGCGCCGGTGAGGCGGGCCGCCTCCCTCCCGCCCCCGCTGTCATCGGGCCCACCACACGGTCGTCGTCGTGTAGCCCCCTCGCCGACAAGCTCCCTCTCCTGCGTGGCTTTGTTCCCTCCTCCCTCCGGGCGAGGCAAAAGCTGGTGGCTCCAAAGGTGCTTGCATGGCGAGCTCGCCTCACCGAGCTGGCCCCGCCCGCTGCGGTCCTGCCTGGCACCCTAACGCCTCCATGCCGCCACTCCTCCACCGCGGCCCCAACACTACGGGCGCCGAAGATTTTGCGTCTCCTAGAAAGACGAGGCAAATAAGCGTCCCTTTTGGCCTCCTACCCAAAGTGTGTACTCGTTTTGCATCTACTGGTGGAGCCGGTTTTCTTCACCTAAAACACAGTGCACGCCCTATTTTGAGTTTGGGTCTCCCTTTACGTGAGATGCTGGAGATAGTTTTAGTACTCCTTGCCTCTAGTTTTATGTACTTGGTTACTTAATGAAATACGTGGATCTAAAAAAAAACACGTTGAATTATCTGCAACAATGCATTTATGATGCTGTTCCAATTACTACTGCTTCTTGTTGAAACTGAACTAGCCAACGTCGCTATCTCAGGATCAGTGCAGCAGATTATACTAGCACCATAAATTAAAAAAAGGAAACCCTCCAGCTCTTTTTCATACATACATATAAAAAGTATAAAAAAAAACATACTTTTTGCACGAGGGAAGAACAAGAATTGAACCGGAGAGGTATGACACGTCCCGTGCATCAACCACAACCAAAGAAGGAATTAAAAATGGTTGCTTTCCTCTAACGTCACCAATTTAAATCAGCTGCGTATTTGTCACCCGAGTCCGACCCATACCCGTCCCCAACCCCAACCGTCCACATTGAATCCACCGGTGAAGGAGCCAGGCAGTGATCAGAGCCTGAGTCGGAGACCCCTATATAAATATAACTCGATCGGATCCATATGTGTCCGAGTCGATCTGTCAGTCACGCTACCGCCGTGACCGATCCTGTCTGAGTTCCATCTTCTGACTTCTCTATATACTCGTGCTCCTTTGTTTACCCCAATCATTAATTGTTCGATTTCTTCCAAGAGATCTCTCTCGTCGGATCCTGAATTCCTCAAGGCTATGGCGGCGGCGACTGTGGCGGCGGCCATGGAGGATCCGGGCGTCGTCAACGGCAGCACCGTGGTGAGCTGGGTGGCGTCCGGGGTGGTGCTGTGGTCGACCGCCTTCTTGCTGGTGCGGGCGGCGTTCCCCAAGCGCTCCCACGACTTCTGCAACCGCGCCGTCTCCACCATGCACGCCGTCGCCGCCGTGTGCCTCGCCTGCCTCTCCGTCGACGACTGGTCCTGCCCCATCTGCCCGCTCGCCGCCCCGTCCTCCCCGCGACAGGTACCTTTCTTACTGTTGCAATAAGCCGATCGATCGATGACCGTCGGCGTCGTCGTCGTCGTCGTCACAATTACTGATAAATAGTTAAAAACTGGTGTGGCATGCAGATGAAGGCCCTGGCGATCACGCTTGCGTACATGCAGTGGCGGATCCAGCCGAAGAAATGAGCTAGGGCGGATCACTAAGTACAACTACAAAAGTTCACCAACATAACCGGTTTCTAGCATATAATTGAACAAACAAAAGTTACAAAAAAAGTTTGTAGAAAACATACCAACAGTGGCGGTAAACTTATGCCCTCTAATCACTTTGCCGATGCCGCTTTCTAGTTCCTATACCCTTCTTTACTGAATGCATCATGACCAAAATGTGTTTCTAATGGCTGTTGCTTAAAAAGAAAGCAATAAAAGCAAAATGCTGCATCCTTGGCCACACTATATTCCAACCAATCATATTGTTCTAACCAATTCTTTAGAAACACCCTCTTATCATTTGGCTTCTTAGGAAAATTATGGCCATAAGGTTTGGTTGGTCCCTCAATGAGAGATCAATCACCATCTATTTAATTGACAAACAATTTGCAATAAATTAATGGCACTAGTAGCATCAGCATACCTATTTTCTATTTTCTTATACCGCTTTTGGCTCAAGGGAGTTGGAATTGGGGCTCTGGTTGGGGCAGCAGCCGGCCTCATCACTATAGCTTCATCTCCTCCCCGTCTATCTGCAAATCCGCTGGCTCCTGGCTCGCTGCTCGCTGGCCGCTCGCTGCCGGCCACCGGAAGGGAAGACCGAAGAGAAGACAGGAAGGGAAAGGGGACAGCCCCGACCGCCTGAGCCGGCACCGCCACAAGAGGAGATGGAGCGGAGGAGCAGTCTGCTCGTGGCGGAGATGGAGCGGAGCGGAGGAGCGGTGGAGCCGTGGACGCCGGACGGCGTGGAGGCGGACGGGAGTAGAGCGCCGCGGCCGCGCGATGGACTCGCATCTCGCGTGACTCGCGTCGGCTCGGCGTTGCGGTGGACCGTGGAGGCGGAGTGGAGCGTGGTGTAGTCGCGTTGCCGGCCAGACCCACTCCTACGCCCCTGCCCTAAAGGTCGTAATGGGCCAAAACAATAAAAAAACTGGGCCACCTTGTTGTATGAAAGAAAGCCCACAAGCGAGGACGACGGGATTCACGTGATTGCTCGCCGCCGCTGGAGATGACAGGGTACTAGGGGTCTCGCCGGCGACCACCTTGAGGGCGGCCGCCCGACCTCGCCCTAGTGGTCGGTCCGCCTCTGCGTACATGGTCTACGACGCGGCGTGCTGCCACTTCAACGGCGACGTGCGGCTGGACAACACCGTGCACCACCTCGTCAGCATCGTCGGCATCGGCGCCGGCCTCGCCTACCAGAAAACCACGATCCATCGAGCGAGCCAGCTAGCGGCAACAAAGTCACATGTAGTTCGTCGTTAGTTGGCGGTCTGTTGATCTAACAAACTAACTAACTTGATGCCGCATGCCGTGCAGTGCGGGACGGAGATGGTGGCGTGCCTGTTCATCACGGAGATCTCGAGCCCGCTGCTGCACCTCCGGGAGATGCTCAAGGAGTTGGGCGTCCGGGACACGGACCTCAACCTCGCCGTCGACGTGCTCTTCGCCGTCACCTTCTCCGCCGCCCGGATGGGCGTCGGACCCTACCTCACCTACGTCACCCTGACGGCCGACTACCCCATACTCATCAAGGTACGTACCGTACCGTACGCATGCATTCGCTCACCCAATCCGTTCGCCTGCCATACCAACTCGATCTATCGCAGCAACCTACTACTACTTTTCAAACCAAAAAAAGGGGATCGCAACAACCTCTATACGATACGACCATGCAATGCATGCCGCTCTCCTCTCGCTGCATCTTTGATGACATGCTCTGTTGACTATTGCTTCTTCGGCTTTGGCAGGCGATGGCGACGGGGCTGCAGCTGGTGAGCGCCTACTGGTTCCTGCGCATCCTCAGGATGGTCAGGTACAAGTTCGGCAACAAGATAAAGCCGCTGCCAACACCGACGAGCAAGCTTGCCGCCGCCGCCAACTGATGTAAGTTACCGCGGCGGCGACCTTTCACAAGCTACGTATGTTATATTCAGAGCCCAATCTGACAACGGAGAGGAGTTGAATTCGATCGAGACCGTGTTGTACATATAAATATTTATATATATACTACTCAGGTTTGCGCTGTTCTTGCCTCTGAAGCAATTTCCATTTGGCAAGGATGTCAAGGGGCAGTGTGCATGTACTCTAGCACAACTGTATTTATCGTACAAATTGTTCAATTAATTCTGCTGAATTTGGCAGCTGCACTTAAGCCTGCTAATGGATCGGGTAATGATTGGAGTTTTTTTTGGGGTTGCGTTGTGTTAGGAATTGTTTGGATCGGTGGTGATGGGTCAAGCGTTGGTTGGGATGGGTTGAGTTTGCTGGAAAGTCGGAAATGGTTGATTTCTTTCAGGTTCATGTGGTTCACCATGTGCACTACCGTAGCCATGATTTTTTTCTGACGGACCAAAATCACAAAACCATCAGGAAAGGGTCACAAATCGACATGTTCGTACCTTAAGGTCCTTAACCCATTATCAATTAAAAAAGTACGTCATTCATCACATACACATCATCCAAATACAAAGGTTTGTTTGATGAGCTAGTAGATATATATAGTTGATTCCACCAATTTCACAACATGACAGTTCATCTACTATGTGTTCACAT